>JAQIWG010009735.1:0-10422 GCA_034695025.1 Chamaedrilus cognettii
TGATGACAAGATATAGAATGCAATGGGTCATTTCAAGTCCACGGTGTTACTATTGAGTTGGAGTTGAGTTAACGTTTCATATGTTAGATTCACATTCTTATTCACATTCGGAATCTGAATATATTCGCATTAATTTTCGTAATCGAATATTCGCGTCAGTCCAGCAAATAGGGCCTACCAAACGTGAATGTCGAAAAAGACAGACAACAGCAAAAGCTATTTTATCAAAATGTTTTTTCGTATGTGAATATGAATGTGAATCTGACTTGTCCAGCGTTAGCTCAACTCCAACTCAATCGCAGCACCGTGGACTTGAATGACTCATTGTCTATCCCTCCGGTATGGACTGCAGAACTCATTCATGGGTTCCACACGTCATCACTCATTAAACTGATGGATCCCTTATACGACTCTGTTTTTTGTGGTTTACGAACCGTGTGTAGCACTAAGACTGTATACAGTCCGGTTCAGTGCAAGGAAGACTCACAGAACCGCTTCCCCTTCTTTAGTCGCCTTTTACGACTCGCTCGGGAGCTCTGGGCTGCAAGCCAATTCTTTGTTCCCCGGCCTGCAGGGGGTTTATAAGACTCTGCAACTCTGATTACCATATACCCGTAGCCTAGTGTGTGCTTCGACAAATTTCAATTTCTAAAAAACAGTCTCAGCTTTTCAAAATTATGGACTCGGCATTTTGCTCCAAAGTCAAAATTGATTGCTCGATAATTTGGCATACGCACTAAGAATTCTTCCAAATAACGAAAGTTAGTTGGTTTTTTTTTCAATAATAATCACGGAGCTTATATTTGAAAATGGACCTAAGCCACCGCTACTGAGATAATAGACTTAACACCACTACAGAGTCTGTCAAAAATACCTGTCCGTAATTAAAATTCGAATACCGCCATTAAAAATAGCCCACCAATGAGAGACTGCACACTAAATACTAAAATGTAAAAACCCAGCAGTTGGAAAATTGCAATCCAGCAAACTTTTAAAATTTTAGAACCTATATTTTCAAAAACCAGTGTTTGAGGTAGCCCTAGGGCATAGATAGTAGTGGCTCAGGAGTCGGCATGCGGCAAGGTCAGTTGGTACTACCGTGGTAATAGGGGCTTCAAAAACATATTGGATTCCTTGCGTCGGCAAGTCGGCAAGTGGGCGACCAACCTCTCGTCCCCTAGGAAACTTTTAAGCCGATGACGTCACTTTTTAATGGCAGTGATATCAGTTGAAAGATCTCGAAAGTGGTAGGCCTATAGATAATTAGTAATTTTGTTGAAAGTTAGGTCTATGGCTTAGAGATGATTCTCTTGATTTGAAGCATTACGACTATGGCTTAAGACTGAGTTCGATTAACAATGCTGTACATTTATAGTCAGACCCCATTAAAACAGTTATTTAGTCCAGTGCAGCGTCTTTACAATCCCGCCTTACGCGGCCAAGTATTGTCTGAGAGGCTCAGCGCGTTCTGCAGCCCTATATTTTCTATTGCACGCTATACGCGTGCAACGATCAAGATCACCGATATCGTAAACCGATTCAGGCCAATTTGAGTTTTTTTCTCAGCCCCATTTTCATGACATATTGATGCGGTACAAGTGCCGTACATGTACATTTGGATTGAATTAGGCTGTCAGCTGATCAATCAGAACTCATGACGCTCAGATTTGTTCTCTGGTGATAAACATCCATTGGCCCAAGGTCTTCAGAGTCTACGGGGAATAACGTGAATACATGTAGTCAGCAACGTCAGAGTTTGTTTTCTGAGTTTGTTTCCTTGTTTTTCTTCGCCGTGTTTGAAGAAACGCTAAGGGCTGGCTTCTCCAACACGGATTTAACGGTGGTTCAGGATTTAGCCTATACAAAAAGGTGAGTTAAATCATGAACCACCATTAAATTCGTGTTGGAGAAACCAGCCCTAAGAGTAAAAACTCACAATCGACTTCAATCACGGATGGGCCTCGTATCATTCTGATTTTGTCTTTCATCGGTGCGAATACGTCGCCTAGCAACGCCACAACTTTCTGAATCTGGTTGAAAATAGGCTGAATGAAACCCAAGTCACGACTCGTTATTATGGGTTGGAGCAACGGAACGTAAAACTCGCGTGTATTTTCTATCTCCGTAGACTTGGATTTTGATAACATTATGCATGCATCAAGTTCATTCATGTGATTATTCTATATTTTGATTAGTACAGCGTGGGCTGACTATATATACACTGTTAAAGAATTTATTTAGTGGACACTATAAATAGGCTTTGTATTTTAGATCATTTTGCTTTTGACTGAATTAAATATAAAAATACAATTTGTTAATATTTTCTATTATCTAATTATCGAGTCTAAATTACTATATGTTGTGTAAATATGGGACAATATTCATCGATATTTTGACTATACGTTTTGTAGACGGCGAAATGAATGATCTCGACTCAGGCTTACAACTTATACGTTTGAACACCTGCCGAGTATTCTAGTACAATGCGCATGTTCTATCATACTTGTACAACTGTTGCACGCTTGCACTATAATTCTCTTTAAGTTAGGATGCACCTTGTGCAATTGTATTCCGTGTGCTGCTGTTTGAAAAAAGTGAGACATTTTTACTTCGTTCATCTGTCCTTAAAATCCGTATTCGCGATGCGGCACTGTCGCCACAAGTTTGCGCTGCCATGCAATTCTTTCCCCGGTTTTTATTGCTAGTGGTTTGACGAGATGGCTTGCGCCCAGCTTTCTGCGCCGCTTTGTACGAAATAGTGCATAACGGAACCAGTTTTATCGCTTTATTTTTTGGATTATTTATTATTTATTATATAAGGCTCTCGAGAAAGAAGAATAATATTAATAAAGCTCATTGTATGGGTTTTGCCTTGATCGAGTCGAATGGCATGCTGTACGAGCGCTATCAGAAGTCGATCTAGCAATCCAAGGTTTAGAAATCAAGAAAATCGTTCGATTACTTTACGACCGGTCCTAAATCGCTGACCTCCTCTGACGATCTGTTAATTCATCAGCTAATCGCTGCTCACTGTCAGACCTCGCTAATGAGACCCAAGCCTGCGGCACGTAAGCAGTATAGAGCTGGATTAATTAAGATTACTATACTATTCAGATCCGTGATTAATACTGCGTCACGGCCACCCACCCTCGTTGTCCTTCCTGCTGCCCCCCCCCCCCGTCCCCTCTCGATCATTTCTCGTTTTTAGTACAGGGTGAGCCAAACATCGACATCTTTCTTTTAGAATTTGGAATTTTGCGTTGCATTTTGTTGACAAAATAGCAATGCTGAATGAAGTATACATGGTACTATGCCACTGTTAACAGCCCCGTGGCATTGCAGACTAGTTTGAAGGTGGGGGGGGGGAGGGCAGTCAGATTTGTAGGGGGAGGGGGGAAAATGTTCCAGAGTGCAAGGGGAAAAAGTCAGATTCGCAGGAGGCAGGGGGCAGAGGCGTCGAACAGGGGCGACAGTGCACCCGCTAACTGTGTTGAGTCGTGTTTGTTGTAACCTTTTTGCGTTGAAACATTAGAGCGTGTTTCATAATTGAGACATTAGAGCGTGCTTCGTAACTATAGCATTAGAGCGTGCTTCTTTAATAGGCTTACATCCTACGATATGGGCTCTATTCAACTTTTGAATGTAGTGAGAGTGCTTTGTTTTCCGCTCTAAGCATTACTCAATTTTTGCTGCTAACCTCAGTTTTTTGACTGGGCCCTTGCATTTAAAATAAAATGTGTAGTGTGCCGTATCAAAGATGTTAAAGTTGCGTGCATCCAAACGAAACTGTTAAACCAATTAAACAGATATGAAACAGATTAAACTTTCCATCAAGACTACGCGCGCGCAGTGAAATTTGCAAATGAATGCACTATTGACATACATATATTAATCGCATCAAATTTTCCCATTTGAGCCAAATGGTTTCGTGCAAAAGTTTAATGCTACGAACGATACAAAAATTCCACGACCGGTTTCTGTGGCCCGCCGTGTTGAACGTTATCGGCTGCCGTCCGTAGGGCTGATCGCGCGATGAACCGTGCTACGGACAAACTAAACCGGCCCAGTGCGGTCGACGGGATTAATTGCCTCATTAAGTATCCATCTCTGGCCAGGTATGAAATCGCTCCGAGTGTCATCGAAGCGCGGCCCTCTAGAGCAGATTAGGTAATCACTGCGCAGTCCGGCTGTCGACCTGATATATAACGCTCTCGAGAGGGCCGATTATTATCTGCGAGTGTTGGAATTCTAGATGTATATTATTGGGGGCGCTTTAAATGCAATTGAAATTCAGTGAAATAATGATTTTTTATATTTACGAAGGTGTTGACAAAAGTTTAAACGAATAGAAAAGTTCCAAAATGCAATACATCAATGTTGCAAAAGCACGAGAAATGGTTGCAAGCATTTGAGTGAGGGCAAATGTATGCGGGAGTACTTACCAAGGAGAAATTGACGAATTAAAAAATCAAATTTATCTCAAAACATTTTGTCGAATGAAACTTGCCAAATTTCACTTCGACATACACATTTACATGTAAATATTTACATTTTTAGATGGACAAAATTCAAACAGATGTGACAATTTTATTTTCAACTGAAAAAGTCGCTTAACTTCAATATAACTACAGTGGACATAGTAGTTTATCGTCAGTGCTGCGTGCCGTGCGTGGCGATCGCTGCAGGTGATACGGGTATCTCTTTTACCCACTTGCGTACAGTGTCTTGTGCGGTAGCTAGAGCGCAGATCACAAAACTTGTCTGTACTAGTCTATACAAAGTGCTACACGCTACACAAACGTGACTTTCAACAGCACGGGTCTGTCAGTATTGTCCTATCTTTAACTTCCTCTCCGCACACAAGCGCTTCTAGGATCCAGTCCAATCAATTGCAGTAGTAAAACGGAATTATAAATAGATAAGATTTCTACGAATTGTAATATATTAGGGTGAATTTATGGCGACTGTGGTCTATATTTACCGAATGAGTGTTGTTGTAGTCCAACTTGATTCAGGCCTAGATTTTGATTATTGATAGGCCAAAATGTGGAATGCGCCTTGTAAATTGTTTATTTGCGTGTTAAATGTAAAGAGATGGCAAACACGTGTGATTTGGATAGTTCTTTTTCTTTTGGTCCGTCCGTCAGCTCTGTGAGTGACGATGGGGCCGAATGAGCGCTCTCCACGCATCTCTGTCGGACATCGCCCTTATGGCATTGTTCATTGACACGCGCGTTTGTTTCAGGTCCTCCGCTATGTTGTCGATTTGGATAGTTAAGACCTTTCAAATTGTAAGCGTGTTGTAATTATAGCCTGTAGGTGCAGCTGTTTTTTAAATTTATCGTCGGTAAAACAATGCGATCATGATCGTTCGACTTCTATGTTTAGTCAAAACCAATGTTTCTTTGCTAATTTGAAAATACTCTTAGGCCTACAGGACAATGATATAGAAATTTCGTCAGCTAGATTTTATTTACTTGCGCCTAGTCCAGTCAATGAAAATGTCTCATGTTCATTCAAAACTAGACTGTCCTGATCTTATTTTGGTTAGGCCCCTCCTAATAAATTTACTCTATGACAATAATCCTATTTAGGTAAGTAATAAATTTGGCGCCTTCACATCGTACATCTGATGCGTGATTCTGAAGTACATGTACTGTATTATATCTACTGTATTATGTGTGACTGCCAACCTTTTAGCCTAACCACTCTATTGAAACTGACAGTGATATTTATTAGTCCTTTAAACGCTAGCGTTGATTTTGCAAAATCGATTTCAACAGCTCGATCTATCGCAATCGTAAAATCGGACTGGTCAAACCGGTCAAAAGCATTAATCAGGTCGATAAGACGCAATATCTGCGCTAATCTTCATCGTATGACCTCTGTCATGTTATCGACTGACATTCGAATATACAGTGTCCGCAATAGAACAAACTCAACAGGCTTACTTTCACCTGCAGTGTAGACCGTCAGTATGCGCTGTCATTCAGTTATCAGCAATTGAGTTATATAACTTTGTTCTCTGCAAAACTAGGCCTGCAACGCTTCATTCGATTCACCACCATGCTGAATCAACTGATTTCCTTTGGCGCATTCCATTAGTGATTATATTCATTAACGATTATTGCATTGTTAGTTGCCTATTACTGCAGGCCAACAGGATAAAGTATTTTGTTATGATTCACATTTTTATTTATTGGTACGGGGCAATTGCTGGCGCCAATTGTTCAAGAAGACCTCGAAATAATGTGGGATATATGTCTAAATTTCCAGGGGGAAGGGTGAAGGAAGATAAAATTTCATTGAAGGGGGGTTGGTTAACTACGCAACCCGCTGGAAAATCTTACCGAGCCTTGAAAAGATGGCCAGAATATATCGGCCACACAATATAATTTGAAGTAAAACACCTTTTTAAATACTAGTAAGGTCTTCTAGTAGGCTGCGTTGTTTTGTGAATGGCTTGGTGAAAACAAAATTGCTTGATTAAAATTTTGTGATCTTCTTGATTTCAGGCCCTTCTTCTCATATCAAACGTAGTTTGAGTAAAATTCTTATAATTGACTGTAAAAATCATTGACACATTTTGTGACTTTTTAACTGGATCAGATTTGAAAAATTGAAATCATTCGCTGCCCGCCATGACATCATCATTTTGTTTTACGAGACGGTGCGAAGTTTACAATTATGATCGATTAGATTGTGCGACGACTCGCAAGAACTTCTTATGACAAAAATTGAGTACGTCATCATTTGCGTTTTACGTCCACTTTTTCGTGCTGGCACAGGTTGGACCTTTCCCATAATGAGATGGATTAACTCATATAACTCCCGATTGTTTGCCATCTCTCTGTTCATGCCTCGCTCCTTCATATCGTTCTCTGCTGCCTCCCTCCATGTTTTAACAAGCAGCGATAGGATTCTTTTGTTAAACATAATCTCTTTATTTCACTACCTCTTCCTCGCTTTTTCTGAGGTGTTTGTACATTTTTCTTGCAAATTTGCTGCTTAATCATCATAAAATAAACTACCTACCTTCGTAAAATTGAAATAAGGACTTCTTTCGTGAAGTTCTGTGTATTTAAGTAAGCTTTAAAAATTGAAAAGGATTTATTATTGCGGAGATAAACGTGACAAATATAAAGAAAAGTTGAAATGATACATTCTTTTGCTGAACATTCAAAGTTATTGAAGCCTTTCCGCTTTCTCGTTAATTTTCCGCAACCCTGATTACAAATGCAAACGGCCGCTTCACAGCAATGGCGGCCGTTAATTTAAATCGCTTCACGGTAATCAATGCGCCACGTGCCGCGTGACGCTTGAAAGTCTAATCCATTCGGTTTGATGCTTGCCGCCCGTATTTAGTGCGTCACTTGACCGAGTATTGGTCCTAAAACTTAACCAAGTGAAGCTTGAAAACGGTTGAATTAGCCATAGCCCAATATATTGGAAGATGGCCATAACTGTTGGTTTGTTAATGTAATAAGCCGCTATGATGGTATAAACTCGATCTATTGATTTACAGAAGGCCGCACAAGAATGTTGTTTTCACAAGATAACATTCTTTAGGTAGGCTCCTGTATGGAAAGACTTCTCCAAATCGACGATCTTCTCCATTCGACGATCCTTAAAGTGCCCGCACACCTTTCGATCAAAACGGAGGGTTGGAGGAAGTTCTGTCGTTAAAGACAAGGTCCATAGAGAACTCGTCGAGCCGCCGACTGCTTGCGGTCGTTTGTCTTGGCGCGCAGACATGACGTCATGATGAACAAAGAATTGGCTTACAGCCCACAGCGCCCCGGGCTGGTCGTAAACAGCGACTAAAGAAGGGGGGGGCGGTTTTGTGCTGGCTCCCTTGCACACAACCGGACCATAGCCTATATATAGTCATTGTGCTACACACGGTCCCTAAACTAGAAAAACAAAACAACATGCTTGCTTTTGATTCAAACAGGCGTGAACATCAACGGAGAGAGATCAGAGGGTACTTGTCTGTTATACGACCACCAAAAATTTTGGTCCACACGACCACACGACAACATAGTATAGAATAGCATATAGAACCTAACCCTAACCCTAACCCTAACCCTAGAACCTGAATGAATTTGAATTTTTGATTTTGACTTTTAGTTAAAAAAAAAATTTGGTGGTCGTATAACAGACAAGTACCGATCAGAGAGATTGCTAGCTCAGTCCTATGTTATGGCGGAATGAAGTCTCCGCCAGCGCACCACGCGATAAATAGATGTTGCGCAAAACATTGTTCAACGAGCCCGGCGAAGCGGTTTTTGAACATTGCTTAATCATAAACCATTTCTACAATAGACTTGCAGCCCAGAGCTCCCCGGGCGAGTTGTAAAGGGTGACTAAAGAAGGGAGAGCGGTTCTGTGGCGGCCCTCTTTCACAGAACCGGACTGTAATAGTCTTCGTTACTACACAGGGTCCATAAATTTAAAAAAGAACGGTGGCGCCGACTGTTCTTAATCTTGCTTATATAATTATATAGACAGTAGACAGTCCAGATAGGGCTGATCGCGACCTCCGGATAACCATCCGGATGTGGGCGGCTTGGAGGCCGTAAGTTGGAGCCCATCGGCCTAGATCCCAGTTCTGAAGTACAGTGTAATTTTGTGTCACCGGTACAGAATACTCGGCTCACGGGCCACGGCTGAAAGTGACCAGTGGGCAGAATTTTGTCGATCACCGCTCGAAGTCGTCCCAAAGTGTCGGACTTTCAGTGCAAACCCATAAAACTTTGAGGATCACATTCTCATCACATGCTCACACTTTGGTTATTCTCTATCTCCCCCGCACAGGGACCATGATTCTGACTTTTCTCTATACTAGTCTAGTCCGGCTAATTAACTCGAGTGATGGCCGTTAAGTTGAAGTATCACTAGACTCACATGCGGTGTCGGCCAGCCTCGGATTCGACTTGACGGCAGCTGGAACTTGTCATATCTAGTTTGCCGCAGGACTTCTGGACAAGCTATTTGCATTGTGATGGCATGAAAGCATGCAATAGTTCATGAAGGCCATGCACTTGTGACTTAATAGGCCTATGCATCGTCAATAAGTCACAAACGGATCCAATGTGATCACAAGATCATTTTGTTTAATCACAAGTTGACCGGTAGTTATATTTCGCAAAAAAAGATATGCAGACCTACATATATATTCGTTTATTGATAACTTGGCAGACATGCCGCAGCCAATTACAACTGTACGAGTACAATGTTATACTATATTACCAAGAGTCAATCTACACTATCATCAGGCCCATATTTACTAAATTACACGCTGTTTACACGTCGTGTGAGTTAAACAACTGTCAAGACGAGGCTACAGATGATAGAATGCGTCGGCGTTCTCTTTCGTGCGACGACGACGACGGCGGCGGCGGCGGCGGCGGCGGCGGCGGCGTGCGGTCGTTCACGATTGTTGTCGCTAAAGTTGCTATTGGCAACGTCATAGTGGCTAGTAAGTAAGTTTATATTCCCGGCCGCGGCCAAAGATTTCGAGTCACCTCGTGCACCCTTGGCAAAGGTGCGTAATTTCGTCAGCCCTGCAAATAATCATCCATTAGGGTAGAGTGCAGTAGAGAAGTTGAAGTTGAAGATAGGGGCCTACCAGTAGTCTAGAGGGTCTAGTAGTATTGACCCACATGTATGCTTAATGCGTGACATGTATCCAATGTAATGAGTGAAATATGACATGGTGCACTGCAGCTAGCTCTTGTTGATTTATAAATTATCGACGCTCGCGCTGATTTACAGTGACCTGCCTGTGATTTTCAACCGATCGTATCGGACTTCTTGTTTAATTATCTATTTATTTATCTCGTCATGGCTGTATTATGAACCCTTAAATATTAAGTACTGGCGTCCTCATAATGTTAATTTTTACTGTTTTGTTTCGACAAATTTAGTCTAAGCATCTACTTTTTGTGCGTATGTACGTTATCACATTGAATTTGTATCTTATATCTATATTCTAATATAAAAAAAATTCTTCATGGTCATATAAGATTCGTGTTTTATTAATTACATAGGTGGTGTGTTATATTCTTAATTAATTATTATTATTTAATTTTTTTGGTAGTTTGGAGACCGTGTGTAGCATACAAGAGCTATATGCAATCGGGTACTATGCAAGAAAGCCGGCACAGAACCGCTCCTCCTTTTCTTTATTTGCCTTTTACGACAAGCCCGGGGAGCTCTGGGCTGCAGGCTAATTCTTTGTTCCTGGCCTGCAGGGGGTTATCGAAGGAAGCCAGCGGATCAGTACCAAATCAGTAATTTTATGCTTTACTGAAGAACATACAAGTCCCATGCTTGGCTTTTGCAAATCTATTCTTTTACATGGGCTGAGTCGTAACGTGGCTTATTTACTCGGCAGCCGGGGCGGGGGGGGGGGGCGGA
>JAQIWG010009736.1:0-10421 GCA_034695025.1 Chamaedrilus cognettii
GAAAAAATAATTCTGTCAGCACCCCCCCCCCCCGCGAGTTCTGCGCCGTCTGCCCCCCTTAAAATGAAACCGTTCCGCCGCCACTAATTATTATACAATAAAGATAATACCCTGGCTAACACATAGGATGTATGCCTGACAGTTACAACAGCCAATCAATACGGATGGGTAACAGTTTTCAGCAGTGCCTCGGAACAATGTCGTTCGGACTGAATTAATCGGCCGTCAATCGATTCCCGTTCGTTTTTAATGGCGACTGGGAACACTGACCCCGGTCTGATTAAACGACCGGCGACCAATGAGACGGGAAATAAATATCCAATAAAACAAAATTTTATATCCCCAAGAACGGCCCAAAACGATGCGTTCACGCTTTGTGTCTAGGGCAATACTGGCGTCGACAAGGGCTGATCCAAGGGGGGTATGGGGCGAATTCACCCCCCCCCCCACCTGGCCAACCAGCATGAGAATATTTTTTGTCGTCAAATTTTCTTTTTACAAAACAGTGACTAGCCAATGGTGAACTAAGTGGATATTTTCAGATCTTTAATCTATTTTTTCCGATAGATATATATATTCCTATATATAGATTCATCCACACATCTGCTTTCGCCACTAGGGCAGTTAAAGCAGCAGAATACATAGTATATACAGCGCTCACCAAAAAAAAACACGACGAAAATCAAGCAATAGAACACAAATGCAATCATCAAGAGGGCATAAAAAATATACTGCACAAGCCGACAGCCTACCGTATAGCGAGCAAAAGAGGACGAGGATGAACGTTCGTTTCCCATTTCGTAGCCGTTGCCGCAGCATTTCGGCGCAGCGTAGGCCCAGGCCTAGGGATCACGGTACTTCCATATTCCACTCATATTTAGCTCTGCATGGTTACACGAGTCTTGTAATCCAAGCAACTGGCGCATTGGCCAACATCTTGTCAATAGATTCTAATTATCCCTAAGAGCCGTTTATGAGCTGGCACTGACAGTAGGCTATAGCACAGAGTGACGTAGTTTCGTAATCTCTCTCTTTATGGACGGCCCCCAGCTTCTTAAAGAATACGACTACTATAGCTGCATGTCTTGAAATTTAGCTTATGCTATTGTATTACGAGCACCGGCAGTTTCTATACGTCGAACGCTATAGGGCCTTCTATAAGAGTCCTCCGATCTATTCTGATGATCAGGCTGGATCGGTCTTGAAGTCTTGCTTGGCTTCATCTTAAACACTTTTTTGCTACGTCATTCACAACTTTCGAGCTCAAAAAACAATTATAACTTCGCATTTTCTAATACGCTACAACAATGCTACACTCCGCTCCGTAAATGCACTTCAGACTGAACCATAGTAATTAGAATATAGATCCTCGATATAGACCGGATTGAACTATTCTATCGCGTGTCCGCAGTCCGCACTGACACGCAGTCGTTGCGTCAACTTCGCAGTGTATAGTAGCCTACGACTGTACGATGGGACAGACAGATATCCACAGACCTGAATTCCATCTTCGAGAGCAGACGCCTAAGCCGGCACGGCATAGACTACATTCGCAGTTAATGATAGCAAAAGCGCCGAAATATCCGAGCGCTATTTTAAATTATATGATTTCCATCTAGACCTGTTCGTGCTAAAAGTCGCATCTAAGAGCACAGGCTACTGCACGATTGCGTATAATTATTATCAAAAAGACTGTCAAATAAGTTAGGCAGCAATTAAATCCTCCGGTTATCTAGCATTAATTAGAAATGCAGCACATTCTTAATGAAAATATTTTAGAATATTTTAAATGATTTTCAAAAATTCTGCGCAAAAAAAAGGAATGAAGAACGAGAACAGATTTTAAAAAATACATTATTAAATTTTTGTTATTATTATCAGAACAAAACTAGTGATGGAATATAAGTTACATTTCTATATATAGAATACAAAAAGAAATAGGCCTATAAAACACTCGTAGAGTGTCTTTAGGCGTAACTGAGTGTCCACAAACCTATCGTAGAGTACGACTAACCTACAGCTCTAGATGCACAACAGAAAATGATGGGCCTATCTTCTTTTAAGAATTTTGCCTTATTTTATAATATTAAAAATAGCCAATGCTTTCACATTTCAAGAAATTATGATAATTTAGATAAGATTTTTTATAATATTAAACAAATCGTCACATGACGAAATTTACCTGTTGAAGGTTAATAATAATTTTATATCCTTTTAAAATTATATAAATAATAATATTAAATTGTACCGCATTTGTTACTTTATACTGGTAACACTGCAGCATTCATTTCTTCATTTCCGCTTTCGCCTTGTTTATAATTTTTATTTCACAGGTGCTAACCATAGGGTGCTAATCAAGGGGAGTCACTATCTTCTGTATATTGAGGTACGTATGGAGATAACGGGGGCGGGGCTTGGCCCGTGGGCCAAACCAATTACCAACCATCAACAATTGATTGACAGGGTCATGACCCTTTCATATCCAATCACAATAATTAACAAATTCAAATCAACTTCCGGTTCTAGCAAAAGAGTTCTTCTTTCTACGATATTGTGCTGCTGATGTATGCGCCGCGTTCTAGGCTTGTAGTTCTGTGGTGCTAACAAACACCTGTCTAATTATCTAAAATCGAAAACTCGTCAGTGAATTATTCCTAAATTGAATTTTGGTAGCAGTTGTTGCCATTTGTTAATTATATATAATTTCGTTGTTATTTTTTGCCCTCGGTACCGCGTCCCCGAGAGAAGTGTAAAAATTCGTGTAAACATTTTGCTCTCGATCGGCTAGCCCTCAAATTCTGGTGGCGAAATAGAAGTGCCCTTGAAACAAGCGCAGTTAAAACGCTAGATACCAATTAGGCGGCGATGAAATACAAATGTGTTATAAGGTATCGAACAGTTAAATAATTATTTCTTCCTCATGTCTCAGTTTAAACTGTAGGATTTTTATTTCCATAATTTCTACTATTACCATATAAGCAGTAAATCGTATAAGCTTTTCGCACAGATGCATTTTCAATTAGTTGCTGCATATTTTGAATATCCCAGGACTTTAGTAACTATAGTGTTCGCAAATTCAAGTGTATTATTTTCTTTTCGCTGTTTGTAGCGCGCATTTCGTCATCTGATTCAGCCAAGATGTGCGAGGACGGCTTGGCTGGGGAGAAGTCCAGCGATGAATTAGTCGCTTCCACGCAGAACTTGTGTCACCAACGAGAGACAGACACAGGGCCGCTCAGCGTTTCTCAACACAAACCTGAAGCTATGCCTAGAACAGTGAACAATTTCAATATTTATCTGGAGGAGGCGGAGCCCGTCTCGATTATATCTAGGGCTCCACCAGCAGAGAGTACACCCGTTAGATACTATTGCGTAGAATGCTGCAAGTCCTATAAGTGCAACACCGATCTGAAGTGTCACATGAGGATGCACAAAGGTGAACACCCATACCAGTGTCCCGAATGCGGCAAGTCCTTTCCCTATAGCTGCAAATTGAAAGCTCACCGACGCAGTCACACTGGAGAACGTCGTTATGTGTGCAGGGAATGCGACAAATCTTTCATTCATTCATCCGGCTTACGCCTGCATAATCTGTTTCACACGGGAGAACGACCATACCAGTGCACTGAATGCGGCAAGGGCTTCATATCGCTGTACAATTTAAATCAACATCGCCTAGTCCATGCGGATGAGAAACCATACCGGTGCGAACAATGTAACATGCAGTTCCGTCCGTTGAGCTCCTACAGTGACCACCTGCTGATGCGTGCGGGCGCGCTGCCATACCGGTGCACGGAATGTTGCGGAGCGTTTAAATCACTGAGCAATTCGAAACGGCGTCATCATAAGTGCGTGAAAGCGTACTGGTGTACCGAGTGCAGCAAATCATTCCGTCGTCGTGATCGCATGCAAGAGCACATGTTGCGTCACAGAGAGCAGTGCTTTGTAGGATCTAGTCTTGCAGAGCAACAGCTTCGAAAACAACAAGAAATGCCTCTCTTCTCCTTCGTTTGCGCAGAGTGCAACACAACTTACGCGAGCAAGAAGATCCTGTATACTCACGTGCGACGATGTCACAGCCAACAGGCAGAACATCGTCCAGTTCAGGCTGCAGCCTTGGCTGAGAAAGAGTCATCCGGCCATCATTCACGAGCGTTCCTTGTACACAAATGCACCGTGGGCAGCGATTCGTTTAATTCGACAAACAGGTTTGACCAGCATCAGATGACACACACTGGCGAACGGCGTTTTGATTGCAATTGCAGCTTGCCGTTCCTGAATCAAAATCATCCAGTTGGACACCAAGCAGCACGCGCTTATGACAAAAACCGATCTGTGCTGGCTAAAGAACAATTAACTTGGCATATTGCAAGCAATTGGTCCTCCCAGTCCCAGGGTATGGAACATATTGAAGGGTGCCAACGCATACTAGGCAAAGATCTTGTATTCAAGTGCAGACATTGTGTAAAGATATTCGCAGACGGTCAGAGTGTGAGAGAGCATGTGTTGGCCACGCATGTGCCCATCGAGGCTCAGTTTGGCTGCAGCCGTTGTATGAGCAGCTTTCAGTTTGCACACGAGGCGATGGCTTGCTTCCTTGGACACGGAAGGACTGTTCGAGTAATGTTAAACAGAATCATTGACTGTTATTCTTGATATCTATGTATGTATGTATGTATACTGCACTTGTAACACACCAAAGATGTCGTGCAAACCATATTGACATGTCATTTTGGTGAATTTCGTGATTTTTTTCAAAATTAGGCTACATGCAACTAAAATAAGCTGCAGAAGCTATTTGAATGAGCAGTCCGCCCAAAAACTCAAAAATCAAGTGTAGCCATATTTCGGAGAAGTAAAACAATTACCAAAATAAGCTGCCGCAAAAATTTCATGTTTAACGGTGTATAACGACTACTGGATCTTGATAGTCAGCGCTGTTGTCAGAATTGGTTACTTAAAACAGCCATCATTGTGTTTAATCTGGGCTACTTAATTTCTTCAATTATTACGGTATTTAGTATTATTTAGCATGTTAAAGATAATAGCAGGCCGCCCCGAAAGGCATAGGCATACTGCTTGGCACGCATGGTTTTTCGCATCTGTTTAATAATCATATTTCGTCTTTCGTTACTAGTAACACTGCAGCATAAATTTCTTCATTTCCGCTTCCGCCGTATGTATTTATTTCGAAGAAATTGACAGGTGCAAGCAGGAGGTCTGTTCCTAATTATTCGGCTATTAATTGTTACCCCGACATATAACTATGGTCCCCTGTTGTACATATTGTTTAATTGTTGTACTGTTGTTTAACTGCCTTTCTTTGTGTTTTTTGTTGTAGTATTTTCCTGTACTGTATCTATCGTTTGGCGTATAAAAATTCGTTAAGATTGTAAAGATCGTAAGAAATTCGTTAAATTCGTAAAGAATAATATATGTTGTAAGAATATAGTATTATTCTTATGCATATTAATTAATGAAAAGGGGTACAGAAAAATGCGATCACGTTTTTCGGATTTTTTCGCGTTGGACAAAATTTCCTCTACTTTTTTTGAGAAATCCTGCAACTTGCATTGACTTGCAGCATTCACCGAAATAGTGTATTTTTGCGGCATTTTTTAGACATTTCGCAATTTTGCAAAATTTTCGCCGATATCTTACAATTTATCGCATAACTTTTTTGAAAGATTAGGCTAGGCGGAGTGTCATTGTGATTTGTGGATGGAGTGTTCGATATCTTTTCGAGGATCGATTCGCTGCGAGCCGCGCGCAGCGAGCTTTCAAATTGGTCAAATGACCAAAATGGTATTTTATTAGGACCCAATGTACTACGGTGGTTAAATGTCAACTAAAACGCTCTTTGTTTATTATGACACCATAGACGCAAGATGTGTGAGGTGGAGGAGCGCAATGTTCAGCTACAGAGTGGAACAGAGCCGGAGCAGACGAGCGTCGCAGGGTCCCGGGTGACCCTCGCCGCTGCATCCACCACGGAGCAGACGAGCGCCGCTGGGTCCCGGGTGACCCTCGCCGCTCCACCCACCACGGAGCAGACAAACAATGCAGGGTCCCGGGTGACCCTCACCGC
Source organism: Chamaedrilus cognettii (assembly GCA_034695025.1). Taxonomy (NCBI): domain Eukaryota; kingdom Metazoa; phylum Annelida; class Clitellata; order Enchytraeida; family Enchytraeidae; genus Chamaedrilus; species Chamaedrilus cognettii. The sequence continues at coordinate 6,089 of JAQIWG010009736.1, forward strand.
TGCATCCATCACGGAGCAGACGAGCTCTGCAGGGTCCCGGGTGACCCTCGCCGCTGCACCCACCCTCGATACTTCTCCTGCTCTAGGAAGTGGCATGGGACCACAGGCGTGTGCTGGTCACGTTAATGAGAAATTTGAAGAAACTCCCGGTGAGGGTCCAAGAGAAATTTCCTTGATTCAGACCAGTAAGAGCACGAACGGTATATCTCAAGCCTTGGCTGAGAAGAAGTCCAGCGGTGAATCAGTTGCTTCAACACAAAGATTGCCTCCACACCAACAAGAGGCAGACACAGGGCCGCCCTGTGTTGCTCTGAACACACCCGAAGTGTTTGAACATAAACTGAATGCTGGTGAGCGTCCTTATGAGTGTACAAAGTGCAGCAAGTCATTCAAAGCTCTCAGAAATTTGGAAGAGCACCAGTTAGTGCACACTGATGTGCGTGCATACAATTGTACTGAGTGTGGCAAGAGCTTCAAATATCTGAAAACTTTAAAGAAGCATAGCAAGACACACAGCAGAAAGCATCCGTATCGGTGTCGTCAATGCAGCGGAGTCTGCAAGACCGCTCGATCTTTTCAAAATCATCAACAGCGACATCACAGCTCACAGCCTGGACGCTGTGATCCAGGGCAAGCTGCAGCCTTGGCTGAGAAGGGGTTTGTTGATGAAGCTGTCGCTTCCACACAGAACTTGCTTCCTCAGCAAGAGCCAGACACAGGGCCGCTCGGTGTTTCTCAACACAAACCTGAAATATTGCATGAAGTTGAGAGCGCACAAATTGTGGGTTTAGGGAAATACCACTGCAGACCATGCCAGAAGTCTTTTACGTTTAAGTCTAGTTTACAACGCCATAGGCGAACGGGCGCTTGTCAGCAAAATACAGTGGCCTTGTCTGAGAAAAAATCAGGCGATGAATCAGTCGCTTCTACACAGAACTTGCTGTGTCACCAACAAGAGCCAGACATAAGGCCGCTCAGTGCTTCTGGACACCAACCTGAAGCGTCGTCTAGGAAAAGGGGCAAAGATAGCAGCGATATTCTGTCATATCAGTGTCCTGAATGCAGCATATCATTTAAAACATCTCGTAGTCTAAAACTACACAGCATAGTGCATACCGATGTGCATGCCTATATCTGCACAGACTGTGACAAGAGTTTCAAATATCCCACGAGATCAAGAAAACATCGGCAAACTCAGAGCGAAAGACGACTGTACCGTTGCCATCAATGCAGCACATCGTTTAGGACGACACGGTCCATTGGAGATCATCAAAGGCGACGTCGCGACATACAGCCTGAACGCTGCTTCGTTCAAATTGCAGCTATTGCTGAGAAGAAGTCGAGCGATGAATCCGTGCAGAATTTGTCGTGTCACCAGCGAGAGTTGGACACTGGGCCGCTCAGTGTTTCTCACCAACAACCTGAGGCTGTGATTCGACCAGCGAACTCTACAAAGTCAGATTTGCGTCCGTATAAGTGCGCTGAGTGCAACGAGACTTTTGAGCGTGGATCCCATCTTGAACGACATTGGGCAATGCACATTGGATATTGTCCGTACCGATGCAGTGAGTGTGGTGAGACCTTTTCAGAAAGACGCAGTTGGAAGAGACACATGTTGCTTCACAGTGAGAAGAAGTCCAGCGATGCATCTGTCGTTTCAGCACAGAACCGGCTGTGTCCCGAACAAGAGGCTGGCACTGGTGGGCCACTTAGTGCTTCTCTTTTAGATTCACCTTTGCCTCAACTTCGGAAGAAATCAGAGGGCAATGAACATAGATACCAGTGCAAAGAATGCGGCAAGTCGTTCAAGTTGCAGAGATCACTAATACGGCATAATTTAAGTCACACCGGTGAGCGCCCTTACGAATGCTTGCAGTGCCACAAAACATTCAAAATGCCTTCAGATTTAAGAGGTCACTTGCGGAGACATGTGGGTGAACGACCGTACCAGTGCAACGAATGCGGAAAGTCGTTTAAAGACAAATGTGTTTTAGATATTCATCGTCGCATACACACTGACGAGCGTCCGTACAAGTGCACACATTGCAACAGGTCATTTAGGCATTTGATGAAGTTCAAAATGCATCAGTTGGTTCATACAGGTGAGCGGGCGTACCAGTGTACGCAGTGCAGCAAATCTTTCAAGGGCCATCATCAATTAAAAGCACATTCGCTGTGCCATCGTGCAGAACGACCTCATAAGTGTACTGAATGTGATAAGTCTTTCGCTTCTCGACCGTGTTGGAGGCAGCATATGCGATATCACGCCAATAGAGATGCCTTCCATTGCGCGGAATGTGACAAAAGGTATGTCACTCGATTGGACTTTGATGATCATCAGCGACAACATCACAGCTCACAGCCTGAACACTGTGATTCAGTCCAAGCTGCAGATTTGGCTGAGAGGAAGTCCAGCGATGAATCAGTCGCTTGCATGCAGAACTTGGCACGGAATGACCAGCAAGAGGCAGACACAAGGCCGCACAGCAGTGTTCAACACAAGCCTAATGGATTAACTGAAACAGAGAGCTCGATCAGGTTGGATGTGCATCAACAACAGACAGAGGTGGAGCCAGTCCAAATGAGCACTGACACACCGACCGTGACTGGAAGCCAGGCAGTCGTTGGTAAAGTTCGATACCAGTGTACCGAATGCAACAAATCATATTGGTGCAAGACCTATTTGAAGTGTCACATGAGGATGCACAAAGGTGAACACCCGCACCAGTGTCCCGAATGCGGCAAGTCCTTTCCCTATAGCTGCAAGTTGAAAGCTCACCGGCGCAGTCACACCGGCGAGCGTCGCTATCGGTGCAAGGAATGCGACAAGTCATTTATGCATAGTGTCGGCTTGAAGAGACATAGTCTATTTCACACCGGTGAGATGCTATACCCGTGCACTGAATGCAGCCAGCGCTTTGGATCGTGGAATAATTTGAAACGACACCATCTAACCCATACCGGTGAAAAACAACACCGGTGCAAACAGTGTAACACCCAATTCACTCAGGTAACCGATTACCGTGAACATAAGTTAAAGCACGCTGGTAAACATCCGTTTCATTGTACGGAGTGCGACAGGTCGTTTCGTCGTAGTGGTCGCTTGAAGTGGCATCTGCTGCATCATAAAGAACAGCGTAGGTGTACAGAATCTGGTCCGGCTAACGGGCAGCGTCTCAGAAAAAAGCGTCAACAAGCGCGTCGCAGAAAGCGGCGTAATGAAACGCCCATCTGCTCGTACGTTTGCATGGAATGCAACAGTCTGTTTGCGAGTAAAACTGGCTTTCTTGATCATCAACGACTATGTCAGAGCTCGCAGCTTCAACACTGCCCAGTCCCAGCTGGAGCGCTGGCTGACAAGAAGTCCACTGGAGAACAAATGGGTTGCCATACAGGAAGCAGTTGGTCCTTTGAGCATCTGCAACATTCTAAAGGGCAACAGACTGTACTGGGCAAGGATCTCGTGTACAAGTGCAGGCATTGTGTAAAGGTGTTCACAGACAGTCAGAGTGTGAGAGAGCACGTGCTGGCAGCGCATGTGCCAGTCGAGGCTCAGTTTGGCTGCGGCGGTTGTGCGAGCAGCTTTGAGTTAGTGCACGAGGCGATGGCTTGCTATCTTGGACACGGGCGGACTGTGTGTGTAATGCTGGACAGGATTGACTATTCTGGATAGATATTTTCAAGCTGCGGCTTGTAAAATAAAGCCCATTTTCCTTTCCCTTTCCTTAGGTTTCACAAGATGTCACACCGGTATTTAAATTCCATCTAACTATGCATGATCAGGATTAAGTTTAATAGGCGTAAGGCCTGCACATTAAACCAGGCTTCCTATCTATTTTTTGCCTTATCTTAATCTGGCTCTTAAAAGGGCTGAGTAGTTGTACTACGCCTGTTTAGAAGGAGCAGGCATAATGCTACGCCTGTTTCATTGGGGCTAAACTAAACTGCGCATGATGTAGGACAAGTGGTCTGAAAACTTTAAATATTTTGAATCTACGTGTAGTCTACACGTAGATCTATTCAACATTTTTGGAAATTTGACGCAAACCAAATAAAACCCTGCGTAGTCTAATTGCTTATGATATACAATCAAATAGGCTTCTCAGGCTGTGTTCAGAAATTATTGAGTTTCGGCTTGACAATTTCCTGCGTTTCGGTGTGACAGAAATTCCTGTGTTTCAGCGTGACAGAAATTCCAGGGTTTCGGCGTGACAAAAATTCCTGGGTTTCGTCGTTACAGAAATTCCTGGCTTTGGCGCGAGAGAAATAACTGAGTTTGCAGAAATTCCTGGGTTTCGGCGTGAATTTCTGTCACGACGAAACCCAGGACTTT
>JAQIWG010009737.1:0-10420 GCA_034695025.1 Chamaedrilus cognettii
GGGGCGGGGATGAATATCCAAAACTGTGTACATCATCGTATACTACTTTATTTTCTCTCCGAAAAAAACTTACGAGCAGGGGGGGGGATGCGGACGGAACTTTTGTCACAAATGAAAACCTTTTATTTTTTTTCAAATCCATCTATCCAAATCCATGTATCCAGATCAGACTTGTCTTCAATTTGACTTATGATCGTAATGCTGCACTTCATACCATTTCGTGCATAAAACATTTTTATACCGCTCATTGTTACATCTGCGACTTTTTTATCAACAATTCAGTTATGACAAAAAAAAAATTATGCTCGTGGACGGACATAAGGACGGATCAAGGGGAGATGCATCCCCCCATCCCCCCCCGGATTCGTCCTTGTTTAGCGTCACGCGCGATTCTTTTGAACCCCCCTGCCGTATATCTTAAGTTAAAAGTCCGTCTTAATTATAGTCACTAGACTACAACTGATCAGGCCTCAAACACAGTCAATGTGAAGCCACTACTTGTACATCATATTTTGTGATTTTTTGGGCCAATCTTCGGGGAAAATGCACGTGGAAGCCCACGTGGGGGCCAAATCTGGCCCGCGGGCCGCTCATAAAATATGGCACTGGCACAGCATTTGTAAATGCCATACTTTCAATAGATCTGTCTATGATTTATTTGTCAGAGTTTTGTTGTATGAGAACAGAGAGATTGAAAACGTGTAGACGTTTTAACATCTTGCCGGGCAATGCAGGCTGAACGGCCGAGGCAGAATTTGTAGAATGGTGGTGGAAAATTTTCACATCGTCTTTGACCAGCCGCAAAGCATTTACTTCCCGGGTCAGTGGCTGCAAGGGAAAGTTCTGCTGACGCTGCGGAAATCGATGAACGCAAGAGGTGGGTGAGAACTTAATTGACGTCGTCGTGGTCTGCGTGCATAAGATATTTGCTAACTTGCGTACTTGAACATACAGTAAACAATAGCATGCTAGGTGTTGATCGGTGTATATAGAGGGCCTACTGTCAAAGTGCATAGGTTTATGTAATTACACAACTTTTGATAGGCTCATTGCGTTTTTCTGTTAATATTATAAATGACTGTTGCAGGGCTAAAGCTCAAGGTTAGTGGTGAAGCGAACGTCGGCTGGTCCACGGACTCCGGAAAACACAGAACAACTTACGCAGGACGCGAGAGATACATCGACGTCACCGCCAATTTGCTTGCTTTAGGTGAGTCTATAAACAATTAATCCTGCCACTAATCTATCGATGTGTCCATCGTCCGTGCGGTCCCTCTAAAACAGGTCGCACACCTTTCGGTCAAAACGAAGGACGCTTACCGTGGCTTTCGTTTGACCGAATAGGCGCGAAACCGCTAGGTGTGCGCGCTGTCGATCAAAACAACGCCAGCCGCTGTTGTTAAGGTCACCACTATGACCTTAACAAAAAGAATGCTGCGTGCAGCAGTCGTCCTTAAGCGATCATGGCATCAGGTCTGCGCGTCAGACAAGCGACCGCAAACAGTCGGCGGCTCGACCAGTTCTCTACGAACTATTGTCCTTAACGACAAAACTTCCTTTGTCCGAAAGGTGTGCTGGCACTTTAAGCACTCACATTGGCGCTTCATAGTGATTATGACGTCGCAAAGATCTTTAGCGAAGTTTAAAGGCCTTGCCATTGAGAGTTTATTTTTGACCATCTGCTTCGGAATGGCTATGCGGCCCACTGGTGTTATGGGCTCAAAAATAAGGGCTATACGGGTCTTATGGGTTATGGAAAAAGGGCTCGCATGGCACGCGGGCTGGGGCTGCTAGTAGTTTCAAACTTCGATATCGAAATGTTATTCATCAACCATTTTGCATTGAAGCTAACATGTAGGTTCATTAGCCAATAACTAGATATTTTTATATTACAGAATGATCTTGCTGTATTTGCTTGTACGGTTGTATTTTGCGCACCTTTATTTATGCTTGTTTTTGTGCTGTCCTTGTGACGAAATAAAGATGCAAATAAAAACTGCGCTTGATCAAATTTGTGTTCCAAATCTGATTTTTGTTGTTAGTCGGGGAGGTGTATCTCAAAAATTTGGGCGGTGTGGTGGTGTAGATAAATTCCTGGACCCTCGTTGTTTCCAATTCTTTTGCTTTGCTTTCCCCCAACTGCTTCTTGCAGAGAAGTTGCATCTAGTTGCGGAGCGTATTCACATGCAGATGAGCTTGAAATGAAATGATTTGAAATCTGTATTAACTGTGACCGCGCGTCAGGGCTCTCTGACTCAACGTCTCTGCCCGCGGGAACCAGCGAGTTTCCCTTTGCGGTCCTGTTGCCCCCTGGCTTGCCCGCCTCCTTCGAGGGCTCCAACGGCCACGTGCGCTACGCGGCCCAGGCTGTCTTCGACCGGCCCCTCAGGTTGAACAAGAGCGTTAGTGCGACCTTTACCATTGGCACCGCGCTCGATCTCAATCTTGAGAACCCCTGCTTCACGGCAAGTCATTTTAAAGTCCATTCTTGTTGCTTTGTTGTAATCCAACCTTCACCTCAAATCGATCACTTAGTCCATTGTGTGTTTTCACGGATGTCTTTGCGTCAGAATATGTTGCCATCACTCCCGTGACTAGCCATTCCACAACTCTCAACTTTCTCAGCGCCCGCTTTACAACTTCCCGTGGCACTCTATCAAACGCCTTCTCCAGATCCACAAACGCGTAATATAACTTCAGTGATTTAGCTTTATTCTTTTCTTCCATGCATCACTTCAAAAATCCCATCAACGGTTTTCGTTTTAGCCAGAAATCCAAACTGCATATTTTCAGATCTTTCCGGGAGCTCCCCGCGCCACTCGTAAAAGGCGACTAAGGAGGGGGAGCGTTTCTGTGCGTGGCCCTCCGCACTTCACTTGGCTGTAATAGTCTTTGTTACTACACGCGGTTCTTAAACTCCCAAAACCAGTCCAAAATCTGCTGATGCTGTTACCACCGCATGCAGGAGCCTCACGAGCTGACTGGGGACAAGCTGGTAACGTGTGAGGGCTGTGGCCTCTGCTGCCCCTGCTGCGTCTGCGTGAAGCAGAGTTATGTTGAAGCTCACGTCACCATCAACAAGCGCTGCTTTGTGCCCGGAGAGACTCTCTACGTCAGCGGCATCGTGACGAACCACACTGGATCCATCCTGCAATACGCTCGCGCCGCTATCAGAAAGGTTTGCGGAGCAGGGCCGATCACCCACACACCTTTGAACCACACATCTTTTTAACTGCCTACAAATATATATGCCGCTCAAACCCATGGATCTGTAGACAAACCCTGTGGCGTTAGTTATGAACTGCCCCACTGGCAGTTCATAATTGCCGCTAATACAATCACCACTATCTTGTTATTGAATGTGTGCATGTATTTAAAGTCTTAGCAGTTGCCCAGCTCAGAGTATATGGAGAATCCGAGTAGCGCGAATTAATTATGATTATCATCAATTTTTCGAAGTTCTTTCGTAAAACAAAACTGTTTCCTGTTTTTCACATTATACATTATACATTATTTTTGCATAGAAAATAGCTAGATCTGTCACTGAATAGATAAGTTTCTTAAGAATAATTTTTTCAGTAGTGACGTCATAGTTATTATCTCCCAAGATGTCACATTAATACCCAAATCCGATGACCTATCCTGGGCAACTGCTAACACCTTAGCTTTGACCTTCAAGATCAAGATGGTGCTAATTTATGAATAACATAGCATAAACAGAGACCATTCATTTGCATTACTACTATATTTTAATTACTGTGGCCCAGCTTGGATCACCGGATTTGGGTTTTTCATGTGACATCTTGGAAGATATTCGTTATGATGTCACTATTGAAACATTTATTCTTAAGAAACTCCAGTGATAGATCTAGTTAATTCTTGTATAATGTGAAAAACAGGAAATGGTGTCTGTTTTACCAAATATATTAAAAAAACTAATGGTAAAAATGATTTATTCGCAGCACTTGATACTCTATGTACTCTGGCTTGTCTTGCAGAAAGTCACGTACAGAGTAAATGCGAGTCCAAACTCTCCAAGCATAACCTCCACTTCTTATGAGGTGATGCAGGAACATAGCCGAATTGGGAGAGAGGATGTGTGGAGCAACGTGCCCCTCCTTATACCCTCTCTCGCGCCCTCGATGCTTGGCGGCTGTGGCATCATCAGCGTCGACTATGCCTTCGAGGTACGTCACTACGACTATCCCAGCTTTGATTCGGAAACCAGGCCCGTAGCGTGAGGGGGGGCAGGGGGGCAGTACTCCTAGTTTTGCGCTCCCTGCTCTTTATGTCAATTTAGCTTCAGACAAAAGCTCAGACAAAAAGAAAGAGATGCCTTCCCTTCTCTGTGTAAGTTCCACTTTTTGCCCCTCCTTTTTGCAATTGTGATGTAAAGAAGGGCCATAAAATACAATGACTTAATGACTTAAGAACGGCTTGAAAAATTTCTGTCAGCTCTCAACCCCCCCCCTCCCCCCCGCTTGTGAGTTCCATACGAAAGGAAAAGTCACAGTATGGAGAGACCCTCAAGTCTCTGCAGCCCCTTGCAAAAATTCTTGCTATGATGTGCAAAACAATCGCTGTAGAAATAACATATTATCTATTTATTATCAATTTAGTATTTATAATTTATAAATATAAAGTCGTCCAATGTGATGAGTTTTAAAAATTGCATCAGTTGGCCCTGTATAGTAGCTCTACGTGAAAAAAAAAAATTTAACGTGAAAAGAGTCTAAAATCTTGTATAGCACTTTCACTATTTCTCATTTTGTTTCGTCTATCATTGAAGGAAATTGTATTAAGTGGATATTTTCTTTGCATATTAGAGTCAATATAATATCAGACTCTAATGTTCGACAGTGCTAAGACGATGACTCTACGGTATATCGGCGGTCAGTCTTGATAGGCAACTTTTGCTTCTCTGACAGCCGGCCGAAGAACAGAATAATTTATTGACAGTTGATGAAACTTGAGACAATAATACCAGTGAGATTTGCGATTATAATGAATTCATAGCTTGTGTTCAAACTGTCCACCAATAGCTCCCAGACACGCACGTAGACGGCCACGCGATTGTTTGACTGACGCGTCAATAACGCGCTGGTCCAGCTTTTCCCACTCATCCACGATGCACTGTTATGATTAAAAGCAAACTGTAAGGCAATGAAGGAATATTTTTTATCGCGCAGCGGTACAATGCCAAAGGCCTGCGACGTTAAAAGTTTCATGTAAATCGATTGGCAATTGATTGAGTAATAACGATCATTCTACTGGTTCTCGTTTTCTAGTATCACCTATGTGTATGTACATGTATTTGTTGTTATTTTGTGTTTTTGCTATGCCAGCGAATATATGTCTTGTCTTGTCTCTAATAACATGATTCTCTAGTGCAGTTCTTGATCAAGAAAGGGACATTCACCAGACTCGTGATGGAGACGGAAGTACTCATAGGCTCCGTGGCTCTGGGCGGCCAGTTCTATCCCTCGCCCCTCGGGGCAGCCCCCGCGGTCACAACCCAGCCTGCAGGGGCGACTTTCCCAGCGCTCCTCCTCCCTGCTACAAATCAGGTCAGTGACCCCAGTGCTTATTGGTAGCCCCCTTCCCCCCGCCCAAAGGGCTTTTAAAGCCGGAGTTAAGCCACATTTTGCAGCCTCTGCGCGGCGGGGAAGGAGGCAACGTATACTTAAAGGTACACGGTAAATGCACAGGGACATTGTCAAGGGCCAATCTCAGCCCTCCATCCCTCTTTGGTTGATAAATGAGCAGTTGAAGCAGTCCAGCGACGCAGTACTAACTTCGGTATCTGACCGGGATTGGTCCCTGAGTGCCGCAGAGCTGACTTTGGCGAGACAGGACAACGTTAATCATCGTTTGGCGCCACAATGACCCTCGTGTGTCGCCGTGCTGTTAACAACAAGAAAACAAAAGAAAATGAAGCATCATGGTATAGTGGCATCAGGTTTTAGGCTGGATCCTGGTAGAGATCGTCTCGCAATCCGCTCGCAAAATATGATATATATCGTTTTCGCGTCTTCAGCGACGTCGTCTTCCCGTAACACGCTTCATCTCGGAAGCGCTCCTTTCCCGCAAGACGCATCATCACGCGTTCTTCCCGAGGACGACCGGAATCGAGCCTGAAAACCTGCTGTGATTCTGGGATGAAATCCCAGGGGATTTAAATTATTATTTATTTGGATGGCGTCAGGAAGAGCTTTTGGCTGTAAAAACCCAGCTCCAGTAGTCCTCATCAGGGCTCAAACGTCTAAACCTGTGTGAAGACATGGAGGTTAACGGATTAGACGACAATAATGCAGTTAGGTTTAGTTTGTGTGCACTTTACTTTGGGAAACATTATTTTGTGCAACATCTGTGATAATAGAAAGTGAGTCGGGATATGGAAAATGTTGAGTTCATGATTGTCGCTTTCAGAAAAGATTTGTTTTCTCTTTCTTTATATTATAAACAAATTAGTAACAATTTTTGTTTTTTTATTTCAGTCGTTGGATAATGAAAAAAGACAAGATCACACAAGCTTTGCTCGGCCGCTGAATTATTCTTCCTAAAATGACATATACTCATTTATACATCTCTATGAATCTGCGTAACTTTGACTGTACATTATTGATATTACGGCATAAAAATGACAGTATAATTAATGAGATGGATTCACCATGCAAAGCAAGGCATATTCTTGAGAACTGAAATCCTTGGGCCTATTTCTCAGAGGTTTCGTAACTCTAAGCCTAAACTTAATCCTAAAATAGACTTGTAAAAATTGAATCCAACCGCCGACCACCGTGACGTCATCATTCGGTTTATTGCGAGAGGCGCCGTGGCGGTGCGGAGTTTAAAATAACTAAGACTAAACTTTTCTTAAGATTTTCATAAGAACTTCTTAAGACTAAAATTTGCCTAAGAAGTTTTGAGTAACAGGCCCCTGAACTGTAGACTACATAACATGTAGCTACTGTACATGCAATATTCCTTGATTGTTCACCCTAATAAAGAAAGTGACTCTAAGGCAGTATTTTGTTTCTACTCGACTAGTTCAAAGAGAAATATGCTCAGTTTAGTAGGCTTACTTTATGCGATCATGGTCAAGTAGTAAATAGTCAACTGCAATGCATATACTTATTGTACACTACTCGTTTGTTCGATTTGATTTAAAGAGTTTAATATGCAAAATGTGAATAATTGGTATAAAAGGTGAAAGTTGTGATCATATTTTATGGATGAATAAGAGGTCAATTAAATTTTGTCCGACAGATCGTAATTTGTGATGTATTCACTTTTAAATTTTAACTATTTCTGTGACACAATGTATTGTCAAAGTTTTGTCCGATGTCGATATGGCATAGATATAAGATAAAAAGCAAAGCTACAAGCCATAATAGACTACTGCACGCAGAGCATTTGACGGAAAATCTATAACTACACAAGTGCACATGCAAAATCTATGACCATAAGATGATCACTTTGCATTTTAAGTTTCTGAGGCTATTCCTTACAGTTCTTATTCTTCATGCTGCTCTATCTATACATGAACTGCACTGTCGTGAAGAGTTTTATGGGATTTTTGTAATCGACTTTTTGCGGCGTGCGCCGATAAACGAGCGCCGCATTGTTTCGGCCCGATACCTTTATTTGCTTTTTCTCTTTATTTATTTATTAGTTAATTTTAAATTTATTTTATTATTTAAGTTTTTGTACGGATCTTTGGTGCATTCCCGGAGACTCGCCTCCTGGCATATAAGTCTAGAATAAGGCTCAAAATATTTTTGCCGTCAACGAAAATGTTTCCAGCGAAAAAAGTTAATTGTACACATTTTGGGGGTGTCCGGGGGGCCACCGCGCGCCCTTTTGCATAAATCGCAATAACTTTTTACTATCAGTCTGATTTGCACGCCTTTTGGACTAGAATGTTCCACTTGGTACTTACTAAGAAGGGCACTATACATGTTTTAACAAAATATTGATATGTAAGATGGGCGAACGGTTTTTATAAAAATTCGGGGGGCCAAAACTATTGCGCGACAATAACTCAGCGACCACTGAGCGGATTTTGACCATTCTTTCAGGGAACATGCGGACAAAGCCCGGATAATACAGGATCGCTTGGATTTTGAAGAAATGAACGGTGCCCCCGAGAGTCCGGGAGTACGGAAGAGAAGATCAAAGTAGGAAATTGCCAGTTGAAAGATACATGTATTAGATTTCCAGATGATCAAGCAATGGTAGCGGACACAGCTAGATACAGGGCTATAAAATGTGCCGGATAGGTTAAACGACACTGCAAAGCCGTTCGACATGAAGATAAACGTGAAAAAGACAAAGATATTCCAGATATCAATGAGGGGAGAAGTAATGAATAAAGTAATTGACGGACAAAAGGTGGAAAAGTCGAAAACTTCAGTGACCTAGGAGCATGGACTGCAAAGGATCGAAGAAGTGAAACGAAAATGAGAATAGGAATAGGATGCCTTTAGGAAGAGGAAAGCGTTGTTGCTTAGAGTAATGTGTAAAAAGTGAAGAAGAGTGTTGTGAAAGCAGTTGTGTGGTCGGTGAAACTTCTCTGGACTCTTGCCAGTAAAGATCTTGGTGTAGACTTTAGACAAAAACATTTACCGCCAAAACCGAGACTAAGACACAGACCTTGGTTTGTCTTGGTCGTACCCGGAGAGGGATCGACACCACCACCACACTCCCCTGACATTTTTGACACCTCCCCATTTCCAAAATCCTGGATAAATAAATGTCTGGGCGTGCTTTTCGCTGAATCTGAGTGGCGTGTCTGGCAGACAGTCAAGTACAAAGACTCCCCAAGTCCGAACTCCTCAAGACACACCTCCGTTTCTTATGACGTGATGCAAGCACATAGCAGGCTTGCAGGGGAGGATGTGTGGAGCAACGTGCCCCTCCTTATCCCTCTCTCGCACCCTCCAGACTAGACGCATGTCGCATCATCAGCGTCGACTACGCCTTCGAGGTAATTCACTATGACTATATACAGACACGGGCGCCCGCACGACGACGCGAGGGGGTGCATTTGTTGTGTTTTGTGTTTTGGAAGTCGTGTGTAGTAAGAAGACTATTACAGTGCGGTTCAGTGCCCAGGCCTTGGCTTTACCAAGCAAAGAACCGCTCTCCCCTCTTTAGTTGTGACTCTTGTACGACTCGCCCGAGGAGCTCTGGGCTGCAAGTCTATTCTTTGTTCCCCAATCTGCTGGGGTCGGGTGCAGTTGCACCCTAGTCGAAAGCAGTTTTAATCCCCCTGGAAAAGCAGTTTTCACTCCCTTGGAAAGTTGCATTGCACCTCCCTGTGTCCCCCCCTGGCGTGGCCGTCCGGGGGGGTTAGAAAAAAGCCCCTTCTGTTACGGTTTTTAAGCCAACAACAGGTTAAGTATTATATGATCTGGAAGCGAAAAAAATCTTGCGGGCGCCCATGTATACAGAGTGACTAAAAAATCCCCTAGCGAAATCACGATAACTAGGTCAAAAATGCTGATTTTTGTTTCGTGTTTGCATGGATTATTGATGAGATAATTTGCAACAAGATCAACATATTTAATTTCAAAATATATTTAGCTCAAAAGTTTGATAAATGGTCCGCTCTACCGTCCTCTTTTTGCTGATAGCATATACCTGTGCCATATCTAACGATTTGCGGATAAAAAATGTATATCAATTTAGTGTCAAGGTCAAAAAGTGGGCAGCTAAGGGGTAATAGGCTAAAATAATTAAGATATTTGAACTGGAATAATAATAATTTAGCTGAACAAGGCAGATCCTTGAGACCTGAAAGTCTGAACAGTAGGCTGACTACATGCAGTGGGGCTGGTCCTTTGCTCAGCCCTCTACAAAGAAGGTATACAATTGTAGACTACTTGTTTGTTTGGTGTGCTTTTGAGTTTGAAATGTAAAATCTAAATACTTTATGTGAAATGTAGAATTTCGATCATCTTCACAATTTGTACTAAAATCCCGCCTGAGATAACTTCAGGGCCCTCCCTGACCGCAGAAACAATGAGACTCTTTGAGGGCCCCCGGCCAGTTTATTGGCGGTATGACTTTTGTTGACTAAAAGACTAAAGATTTTAATGTGAACTTCACTACGCCAAATTCTTTATGCTACAAAAGACTTTTGTTGACCTAATAGACTAAAGATTTGAATGTAAACTTGACCACGCTACATTCTTATGCTATAAATGACTTTTGTTGACTAAAAGACGGTATGTTGCCTAGTGAACAATAACACAGCTTGGTATGACTTTTCTCTTTTCGCTCTCCGTATCTATTATGCGTCTTGAGGCACACGATGTAGGCCATACAGGATCATCTACAGTAATTACCGTGGTGATGGTGGTCAATCTACTAATCTTTTGTATTGTTTTATATTGTATTGTTCAGCCAGAAGTTATGC
>JAQIWG010009738.1:0-10420 GCA_034695025.1 Chamaedrilus cognettii
AAATAGGAATCCGTTAGTTTAAATTTTCATTTGAAAAAATTCGCTTTACATTCTGGGTTGTTCCGGCGTATTACATTACGGGATGAGCTGCGCACGTTGTGCATGCTGGGATGCTGACAGGGTCATGACCTCCATCCATCCAATCACAATATTTGTTTACATTTGTAACATCGCCTTCATTGGTCTGATCGCGGCTATATATAATATCAGCTATCCATTTATTCTTAAGGCAATGCTTGTAACATACACTGCCATTTCTTTTGCATTTAATGGACATAAAGTATACAAGATGATGAAATGCTAGTAAGAAAGTTTTACTTTTGGGACCTACATAAAAATTCCAAAATTCTAGGGTTTTATTGCCACTTTTTCACTAGCCCTATCTAGTCGCTTGCAGCAGCATAGAGTGCCATACTCTGCCATTTTCTTTGCATTTAATGAAAATAAAATCTGAAAATGATCAGTGGCTAGTAAAAACCTCTGCTCTGGGACGCGCATAAAAAATCTCAAGGTTCTGGGTTTTTACTGCCGCTTCATCACTAGATCATATTTCGTAGTTTGTAACATACACTCCATTTCTTTTGCATTTAATGGATATAAAGTATGAAAGATGATGAAATGCTAGGAAGAAATTTTCACTTTTGGGACGTACATAAAAATCCCAAGATTGTAGGTTTTTATTGTCACTTTTTCACTAGCCCTATCTATTCACCTGCAGCAGCATATAGTGCCATACTTTGCCATTTCTTTTGCATTTATACAAATAAAATCTTAAATTGATCAATGGTTAGTAAAAAAAAAATCACTCTGGAATTCGCCAAAAAAATTCTAAGATTCAGAGTTTTTACTGCCCCTTTTTCACTAGACCCTATGTAGTAGCTTGCAGCATATACTGTCATTTCTTCTGCACTTAATGGAATATTTTTTATAAAAGTAATCAAATGCTAATAAAAAGGTTCGCTCTTGAGACGCGCATAAAAATCCCAAGATTCTGGGTTTTTGTTGCCGCTTTTCACTATCTCACACACACATCTCGTAGCTTGTAACATACATTGCCATTGCTATTGCATTTAATAGATATAAAGTAGGAATAATGACGAAATCCTAGTAAGAAACTTTCATGCTTGGGGTGCACAAAAATCCCAAGGTTCTGGGTGTTTATTGCCACTTTTTCACTAGACACTATCCAGTCGCTTGCAGCATCGACTGCCATTCCTTTCGCATTTAATGGAAATAAAAAACGAAAATGATAAAAGGCTAGTAAAAAACTTTCACTCTTGGGACGCGCATAAATATTTCAAGATTCTGGGTTTTTATTGCCGTGGGGGGGAGCGTCCTTGCAAATAATTTCAGTCAGAAGATCAATCAGTGTTAGTTTTGATTAAAAGCCTAGGCCAACTCATGTCACTACTAGTTTTAGCATGACATTAAGAAAGCACATTCATCAAATATGCTATATTTATAGAATTTGCTACACATGAACACACGTTCTCACATCTCCCTCACACTGAAATACATTCCAACAAACGCGAAACTAGCACTCCCACAACAAAAATTTCATCAGCGCCAACATTCCCTCTCACAGTCCCTCCAGAATATTCAGTCACCCACAGTCACTCAAATCAATTAACCCACCAAACAATGCATCAGAAGCTGAACCTTAATAAGACCTCTTAAAAATAATGTACCCACATTGTGACAAGGCAATTGACCCCATGCCAGAATGATGCCACAGTCATTTGAGAACGTGTCTCTGCACCTGCACCATGTCTCTGGCCACGCCCACAATCGGATGTAACGTGTTTTATTATTAATCTAATTGTTACATGAACCCTGATAGGTGCATCCCGTGACAGTTATAATTCTGGATCAATCATCAAGCAATTTCATTAGTCATTAGTCAGTTAATTTGTGAATTTAGTTAATTTGTAAATTTAGTAGCCTAAGCTAATTTTGGGTGGGCGAAGTCAGGCACCACGACGAATAATTTGATTGGCTGTAGCGAAGTTTTTAGGCAGTCAATTGCTCAGGTTAGACTGGTAAGGAAAACAAAGGAAATCATGATACGTACATTATTATTACAACTATTCAAGTACTGTTCAATAACTAGACATTCATACATTTTTCAGACAGCGATTAACTGATTGCTGCGTGGACTAGTGCAAAGCGCTTAATAAGCAGTAATAGAATGACAACTACACCACAGTGAGACGCTGTGGCCAAGAGGTTAAGGCATCGGTCACAAGTCCCAGAGACCGGGGTTCAAGTCCTGGCACTGGCCACCATGAAACTACAGCTTTTTGGCCCTTCAGCAAGGCTGTTAAACACACAGGTGTCGCAAGCTAGTTGATAATCTCGTGCTAGATAATTATTTATCTTACTGATGTGAGGATGGGCATCTGGCCATTAAAATCCAGCTCCAGCAGTCCTCACCAGGATGCAAGCGATTAACTCTCAGACTGACTATTTAGACTGACCACAGCAGGTCGTTGGTGTCCTTGGAAAGCTTCCAAGCCAACTCAAACATGAGGAACGCAGCCTGCAGCCAATCACAGCAAACCATGCATCAGACACGCAGCCAATCAGAGGCAACCACACATCAAGAACAAGACAAACCAGAGCCGATAATACATAATTGGCAATCAATTCTCATCAACAGCAACGCATCACAAGGCATTCAATTGATTCCACAAGTAAATAATTAAGTTTCATCTAGTACCGTAGATATTAACATGCAAAAAAACAACAAATTTTTTATCTTTACGCTAGAAGCATTCACACAATGCACCTTCATTCAGTTACACACACAAATACGCGCAAGTCTTGCGACCGCATTCCCCGCTTACGCAGGGGTAGGCCATTTGCAGCCATGGACACCCGCCCTCCACTTCGTCCTATTCGTCGCGTCCTCATGTCTGAATCCATTAGCTTTCACAGCCTTCTCTGTTAACCCTTACCACGTGTTTCCGATCTTCCTCCACGTCTTTTCTTATCCACCTCATAATCCATACATTTTAGCATCCAATCATACGGTTCCTCTCTCAAAACATGACGAATCCATCCCAGTCTATTTCACTTTACCACCTCCCCCACTGCTTCCAACACCATTCTAGCTCTCAGGTCCATGCTATACTTCCTCTCTTTCAACAATACTTTCATTCAGTTAACAAATAATTATTGACGCAGAAGCACTCTTACCGAGGTGCCAAATGATGAAAATTCTGCATATTCAAACAGTATTCGGATCCTGCACAACAAAAATTTCATTTTAAATATAGGCACTCAGTTAACAGCTCGTTTTCTATTTCATATAATAACTGCACTTTAAGTAATCCCTTTTGAATATCCCCCCCTACGTTAAGCACCAACAAGGTGGGCGGCAGCAATCACGTTAAGGAGCAGCAATGCCCCATCCTTACAAAAAGAACCTTACCACGACCACTGTGCATTACTCCTTGACAGTAGCAGCACAAGTCAGCGAGACAGCCAGAACCAGGCCAGCAGCCAGTAGTCGGTTTCTAGACCATGCAAGCCCATGTTTCATGCAGGCAGGCCAAAGCGTGCGTACTTTAGAGGCGATCAGAAAAAGTACGGATGCATACAGAGGGGGGCGGTTTGGGTTAGATTTGTCCATTTTTTGTATTCAATAAAAGGACCACCACTTTCAGAATTCAAATTCAAAAGAGAAAATCAACGTTACAGCACAAGCAGCGTGCCCATCCCCATATGAAGCTGTTTAGTGTATATATTTGAATTGTCCTAACTAACTTCTTCTCGTTCCACAGTCTTCGTTCCCTCCGTCGTTCCAGCGCCGCCTCATTTAAGCGCCTTCGCTTGCGGCCTCCACCCCCCATCTCACTGTCCTCACCCCCCGACTCACCCCCACTCCCCTCTGACTGACAACAATGACAACAACAATAATTAATACTCTGGGACACAGACCATGACAGATTTAAACAACCTTTTTCAAGGCAAGGAAGTGTAGCACTCACTCTGTACACATGCATCAACACACTGATACTGTAACCCTTTCCACGAATACACGCTCCGCTCCCCCTTACCGCCTCCCAAATAAGCTCCTGTGAACTTTTCAAAGCCGGAGTCAAGCCCTATTGTGCAGCCTCTGCATGGCGGGGGAGGCAACACGTACTTAGATACCGTACACAGCAAATGCACAGGGACGTCAAGGAAAAATCACAGCCCTCCATCCCTCCGGGGTCGGTAAATGAGTACTTGACGCAGTTCAGCTGTCTTCTTCAGCTTTAACAGAGACTCCAACTAGAGCTGACTTTGGTGACACAAGACAACATTAATCATCGTCTGGCGCTAAATGACCCTTGTGTGTCGCTGTGCCGTTAAACAACAAGAATAAAATCTCCGTTATTGCTACGTACTGCCCAAGCAGTTTTTAGCATTCAGAGGAAATCAAACCTTCGAATCTGATAGTCACGAGATCCGACCACGAGGTCTGACTACATCTTAGCATTATCGCTCAAATGCAGTCGCTTGAAGGCATGTTGAGATCAAGATTCAGTTGGAGTCGTAGACCGACCAATCAGCGCGCTTGAACCATCGTGAAATCAATATCTGACCGTGATTCAAGCTCGGCCATTGGTCAATGTCATAGCTCAATGTCAACACTCATGCAAATCAAATTAACCTGGGTTTATTGGTTAAGGCATCGAACGCGTGTCCCAGAGACCTGGATTCAAATCACGGTGCCGGTAGCAATGAAACCATGGCATCACAGGCCTTTCAGCAAGGCCATTAAACACACAAGTGTCGCTAGCAGACAACCCTTTGCCAGACAGGCATAAAAAACAAAAATGAATTAATCATGACGCCAACGCTTGGTTGGCGTCAGGAAAGGCATCCGACCATAAAAATTCATCTCCAGCAGTCTTCATCAAGGCGCACAACGTGTAACCATGGATGTAAAACATGAACATAAAAATTTACAGAATAAACCACATAAAAATTTACAGAATAGACCACATAAAAATTTACAGAATAGACCACATAAAAATTTACAGAATAGACGACCAAAAAGGCGGATAATACTGGGTTGGTTGGAATTGGTTGGCATTTTAAGGACCCGTGTAATAACAGACTATTGCAGTCCGGCTCTGTATAAGAGCCACAGAATCACTTCCCCTTCTTTAGTCGCCTTTTACGACTCACCCTGGGAGCTCTGGGCTGCAAGTCTATTCTATGTTCCCCGACTTCCTGGGGTCATAATATTGGGTTCAAAGCTCGTTTCGGCGTCCAAGTAGTCCTGACTAGCCATGAATTTGACCCGACCCACCCCAACCAGCGTCAGCATGGTAAATATTGACACAACCCCATCCGACCCACTATAGCGAATTGAACTCACTCAACTCCTGACTTGTATTTTTGGTCAGAATTTTCTTTGCTGAGCATTGCAGATGTTGTGAACATTTTTTTCACTAAATTTGTATTCGATAACATAAAGTGATGATATTAAACTCAATATTGTAAATAGAATCATCATCTGGGACCCTCACACTATAAGCCGCGCTGTCAGTCTCACCTCAACATCATCCTCGTCATCGTCGTCCACTCTGAAGACTTGTTCAAAGGCCGGGACACCCTCAAGCTCCTGCTCCCTGATAAGCAGCTTCACCTGTACCTGGTTGTAGACGTTATGCACCTCCACCGGCCTGTGACTACAACATTCGCAACATACACTACACTATACAGCTGCACCTGCACCCGGTTGTAGATGTTGTGCACCTCCACTGGCCTGTGACTATAATATCCACAACACATACTACACTATACAGCTGCACCTGCGCCTGGTTGTAGACGTTGTGCACCTCCACCGGCCTGTGATTACAACATCCACAGCATACACTAAACTACACAGGTTCACCTGCATGTGGTTGTAGACGTTGTGCACCTCCACCATCCTGTGACTACAACATCCGCAACATACACTAAACTACACTATACCATACACCATAGTACATACTACACTATACAATACTATTTCACACTATAGATCCAATAGCTTACATTAAAGTTGTTTGCAATTTAAATTCCCACAGAGGGCGAGATAACCTGCTGGGCTGGGGAGGTGGACCATCTGTTTGATGCTTAGTCTCTACTCTCCTAGACGAGGCGTTCGTTGGGCCTAGATCCATCGTGTGACACAGAATCCAGACTCTGGACCAATGTCATCAACAAACATAATGGATTGAGAGTCCGCTTAATCCTCCCTACCCTGAAGGCCCATCAGTCTCCCAAGGTACCTTCGTAGGATCACGGCACATGAGAGCGAGTGTCCTTGACTGCAAACGTCCAATCTGTGCTAACATGGAAAATGAACGGGAAAAACCAAAATGATGATGATGATAACATACTACCATGCGGCGACTGCCAAAACAACATCCGCAATATGCAACATACCATGTCATACTAAAATAAACTATACAACTCTATACTGTACACTACATTACACTAAACTCTACTATAGTCACTAAAACATTGTGCACCTGCATCGAGCGGATTTGAGTATTTTAGAAAATTTGGGTTATCCCCCTCCTCAGTTCTTGGAATACAAATCGATCCCAGTCTGAATGAAGGAAGCAGACCTGTCACAGACGAAGAAGACCATGTGGTCGGGAGGCTGAAGAGTCTCAATGAGGTCTATGGACGCGCCACAGTTGAGCAGCAGCACATACTGAACCTGTAAATGAACAGAGATAAGAAATGTACTGTATTAAATCTTAACAGAGATAAGTGCCAAACTGAATCTGAACAAGAGATAAGGACTAGTGAATCTGAACACAAAGATAGGATGTACTAAACCTGTAGGCCACTGTTGGCCTACAGGCCAACACACACATGAACAGACGCAGACATCATCAATGTCAATGTGAAAATCGATCACAAATACAAAAATGTCTTTTTTTGTTAAATTCAACCACTCAACAAATTGCATGGCATAAATTGTTTCTTTATTTAAATGCCCAAAAATAAGATCCATTTAAATTTTTAAAATGCTTCAGCTTATTTTTACAAGATGTGCATAGGAATTTTTGTAACCTCATCAACAAAAATACTTGGATATTTATTAACAATTTTAAATCAAAGCTAGTTTGGTAACAAAGTTCAACAAACCCCCTCAGCATTGTCAAGACAAGCTCGTTCCAGTTCTTGAAATGAGTTGACTGGAACAATGGTGTAGAGAACGTGGTCACACTGGAACAAGTACTGCACAAACACATCAAGAGTGGTCACAATGGAACAAGTCCTGCACAAACACATTCAGAATGGCCATATTCGAACAAGTACTGCAACAACACATCAAGAGTGGTCACACTGGAACAATACGGAACAAACCGATCAGAAGTAGTCACACTGAAACACTTACGGTACTCTAAGCAGGCAATGTAAAAAAAACAAAAGCATATGGATGACGTAAAGACCAATGCAGACTGAGCGAAAGGATCTAGTCAACTTGCGACATGATTTACAAAGCACTGTACCGGAATGGCACATTCATGTCACAGTCATACCAAATCAATCATTGATTTCATGATGCAAAAAGGTAGAAATCAACAATAAATATTTTATCAAAACATTTGATATATGATCTGACACCATCAGTTTATTAAATAGATGTTGTCAAACAATTAACACAACTTCTCAAAAATGCAAACGTACATGTGCAATTGTGCATGTCACACGACAGTTTTCTTCAACTTCACTACTTTCCCATTTGTCGGATTCTGCAGTGAGCACGGTAAAAAATTAATGGAAAAAAAAAAAAAAATTGTGGACAACGCCATCTTGAATGAATCCAGGGACGACAGTTGAGCCAATACCTATGACCTACATGAATGTAGGTCATAGGAAGACATGAACTTCAAGTGTCTGCAAAAGAAATATAAATATATTACATAAATTATATACTTTAAATACATTAAATATAAGCACTTACCAGATATTTATCATCGTAAACTACATTAATTGATGTGAGTACATTCGATGGTCCTTACCTGGAGTATCTTGCATGCACACAGAGCGTCGACATCAAACGCTACGAGCACCAACACTCTCTGTCATAGACAATCAGTAAACGGTACGAGTTTAGCACCAACTGCAGAAAATGCGCCGTGAAGGATTAAAAAGAATGGCTACATTGCGCCGTGACAGATTATGATTAAATGTGTAGCTCTTTTCTACGTTGCGCTGTGACAGATTTGAAAAAATTACTGCATTTCAGCCGTTTTTATTTGAAATCGCATTTGCAAAATTCCACACAGTAACTAAGTAACTGAACTTTGAAATTACATAAAAAAAATTTAGTTTTGCAAAAACCAGACAAAATTTCGTACAATGGGATTTAAAATTTGGATTGCCCGCCCCCCGAATGAGTATAACGAAATACATTTTGTATATTATATACTCAATATATAGCCTAGCTAATATAACCAGATAAACTGAAGGAACACCATATCATGGAGATCATTTCTAATTTTTTCCCATACTTTTCCCGAATCGGATCTCATTCCGAATTACACCCCCGCCTCACCACACTGGTAATAAGAAGTTTGTTGCAGTCTACTACAGACACACTGTCACAGACACGGTACACAGGGTCAAAGAATTTCACAATCACAAACCAAGAATAGCTACGCCAGTAATATAGTAGATTGGTAGCTGGGACTGGCTGTCTGGGATCAAGCTGAATCCCGCTAATTTATGCAGCCAATAGTAGCATCGATAACGCCTAATTCCGCCATATGCAGACCTTTGACAATCCCCTTTTTTGTTATCGTTCAGCTTGTATTATATCCTCTTTAGGTTTATTGCACTTTAAATTATTTGCGCAGGCCTGTCTACCTGGTGCTGAATCACGTCATAGAAATCTTTTCTGAAGTCGCGCACAAACACCATGATGTCAATCAAAGGTGATGAAGCAAAGAAGGATATGCTAATCGTGCAATTTGGCGATATTTGATGCCTAAAGGTCATAAAACAACGCGAAGTTTAAATTAATTTTTATTTATTTCGCGCGCCATTTTTAACATGATGGTTGACAGTGTTCTCACTTGAAATCTACGATTTTGCTCGACAGACGTAACCTATTTATTATGACGATTTAATAGACGTGACGTATTGTTGCTCGATGTAGGTCGAAATAGCTAAATTGAGAAAAATGAATGATTTTAAGTCCACGGTGTTAGCTAGGTGTTGAAATTGAGTTTAAGTTAAGGGCTAACTCGTTCTCTTTCTGAACGCCTCAACCCGTTGCTCAGAACTGGTTAGCGCGGTGTAAACGTGCAGGTGTAGAATGTTTGTTATTATATTTATTGTCGTTAGGCTTCTTTAGTTATTCAGTTATCAGATTGCTTCTATTTTCTTTTGGTGGAACTATTCGCCTTGGCAGCGTAGAGGTAAATAGGGAAAGTAGCTGCAGTAGTTTAAACCTGAGCGCTGCTATTGGCTGGTAGTCAGAGCCACACGGCCAATCAAGTTACACAACATAAGTAAAAAGCAATGACATATAACCCCCTATGCTACACGCTCCTCGTTCGCCCAATTTGCGGAGCAAATTTCATTGCGAACCCGCAATAATTGCGGTGACTGCAATGTTCCGTGTGTATAATCGTCTTTTAAGTCCGACAAATTCATTGCACAAACCTAAGTATTTACATAAGTATTTACAAATAAAATAACTGTGCAAAACAAAATGCTAAAACGTCATGTGACTGATTAACAATTAGACAATAGGCCTAGTAAATAGAATTTTGTCGACCCTCTTAAAAAACATTTCAATTTTAGTACAAAATCTTAATTTGAATTGCTGAAACTCTTGCGGTACTCGAGGAAACTCTCTCTCGAAACTCTTCTTATTTCGACGTTTTTCTCTGCATATTACCAATTAATGCTCTTTCTAAACAGTCTTGCACCATTAACTAAATATGTTCACCTCTATCAATGATGAACATATTAGTCAAACATTATTACACTCTAATAGATAACTATAATAAATCACAAGCAGTTGAAATAAAATTTCAAATACCAAATACATCATAACCAATTACTATATATATTGTTACGAATGACACTTATTTAATCTGCTTGTTATTGAAAATACAGATATTCTCAACTCCGACCTAAATAACTCAAGACATTGGTTTGACAAAATAAAAATTTGCGTCTTCTCTGTCTATAATTGTGAGCAACATATAGTAAGTGAAAAATTTCTCAGAAATATATTTTTTCGTACCATTAATACTCAAAATTCGCTAAGAAAAATTCATATATTTTATCTGTAAAGAAAAAATATGCAGTTTTGCGTTAATATGTTATGTAGATGTGCATATAGATGTAGGTGAAAAAATGCCTTTCAACGAGTTATTGCATGTCCAGATCATATATTGCGATT
>JAQIWG010009739.1:0-10419 GCA_034695025.1 Chamaedrilus cognettii
CGTAAGGAATTCACGACCGGGGGGGGAGGGGGGGGGGGGTGCTAAGAGCAGTTTTGCGACCATGCATTCTTACATGTAGCTGTTCATACTAATCACTTATCATCACTTCTTTTATTAATGCAGACGATTTGCCCACTCTCAATTTTTTATTGAAGGGCACTTTTCCATGGAAATTTCTTCAATATTTTCTCAAAAGGCCTTGATGCTGAGGCATCACCGTAGGCCTAATTGCTAAACCCTGGAATCGACCAACCAACAAAAGTGACAGGAAGCAGTCGTATCATTGCAGTTGCAGTCCTGCAGTTGCAACGAGCCTTTCGACCTCATGGCATGACACCGAACATGCATCTCGAACTGCCGTATAATGAAGAGAAGAAAGAAAAAAAATCAATGACCTATTACAGGGCTCATAAGTTTATTTCTGACCAGCGCGATGGCTCTCACGTCACGAGTCATTTTGAATCTCAACGTCTAACATTAAACGTTAGCACAGTTAGCACAGCAACAACGGTTAGCGGCGTGATTCTAAAGAAACCGGGGATTCGTCAAAATCCTTAAAAGTTGGCGGGTGCAGCAGGGCCTCAGCGATGACGGTCGAGTACGTGGCTGAGATCTCTTCAAGCAGCTTCTCGGGGCTCTTCAAACTCCTCTTCAGGTCTTACTTCTCGACTACAAAGTGCATGTCTAAACGGACATGCTCCTTTCAAGTTGGCAGGCTTCTTACAGTGCGTGCACTATCTTCAGCTATCGTGGTTGTCATACCTTGATTGCGTGATTGCCACAACAGACATGATCTATCATGGCTTACACCGCAGTCGTTTGTATTTGATAGAAATTATTTAAGGGTTTGACTTCCTGTTCGAACGTATAGAAGCGAGACAATAGGAAGCCTAGGTCCGTGTTGTGAAGTGGATGCCTAGTTGTGTGGTGCATGCGTGCAGGTGGCGCGGCAGTGTGTACAAGATGATGTGGAGAGACCTCGCGATCTTCCTCGGCATCTTCTACGGCCTCAAGGTGCTCTACCACTACGGATTGACCCCCGCCCAGCAGAAGTGAGCACCACCAATAACAACCCCAGCACTAACCTGAACCCCCGCCCAGCAGACATAGTCACCTCAACTGTAATAGCCCCCACACAGCAAACCCAAACTTTGACCTAAACCTTGCCTAGCAGAATGCAAGCCACTTTACACGCGATTCTCGCCTGATGTCTTTGATTTCTACTGCATTACGGTTAGGTTAGGTTTAGAGTACGTAGTTATTACTTGTCTAAATACGTGGGTAGTTAGGTTAAGATTGAGTAAGACCCGCAGTGGCGCTGCAGGGGGTTCGAGCAGGCCATCAGCTACTGCCAGGCCTCCACCAAGGCGCTCGACTACGGCGCCGTGCTGACATTCTTTGTGACGACAGTGATGCAGCGCTTCTGGCAGCAGTTCAAAGCGATCCCCTGGCCGCAGCAGCTCGCAACCTACATCATCTCGCACGTGAGGGGCGAGGACGACGAGGGCAGACTCGTGCGCCGCACCGTCGTGCGCTACGTCATGCTGAGTGTCGTCATCACCATGGCGTCCATCAGTCCGCAGGTCAAGCGGCGCTTCCCCACGCTCGACCACATTACTGCCGCAGGTAGGCTCGCGGCCCACGCAACACGCTCGCCCACCTCGCCTTCCGTATGCGTAGTTCCACCGCGCGCGCTTAATCATATTTACCTATTTTGCTCACTGTACGCATACCAATCTCGCTCATGTTACTGTATGCCTACCGAGTGCGGTGACTGCTTGGGACGAACCCCAGGCATAATCATAGCTTAGGCCTGATGCTATGGCCTTAATCCTAAACCTAACCCTGGCTAGAAGCCTCATTCTGATCCTGGCTCTTACCCTGGCTCCAACGTTTCCCCTAGGTCTCATGCTATGACCCACCCTGACCCAGGCCTGATGCTGCCCAACGAGCAGAAGATGTTGGAGAGCGTGGAGACGCGCGACAGTCGATACTTCGTCCCGTTCGTCTGGTGCTTCAACCTGCTCGCCTCAGCGCGCATCAAGGGCAATATCAAGGACGACCTCACCTACCAGAAACTGCTCGACGTACGCTATGCGCCTCACACCCACCTCTCCCCTTTGTCTTGAATGTGTCTCAGCCTGCGTTCGGAACTTAGGAGTGCTGGAATTTGTGGCTCACTTGCAAGCTCTGCTCATAGTGAGCAGAGCTTGCAAGTGAGCCACAAGTTCCAGCATCTAGAGCTACATTTGGATTCGTTTTCCAGGAACTTGCCGTTTGAATTTAGTTTGTGTCTAAATTTAGCTCAGTTTGGTGCACCTAATCTTTAATGTAGGCCCTAGTTGCATGTATTTAGTTTCTATTATGATGTCGAATCTAGTGGTGAAATTGTTTATTGCAGGAGGTGAACGCTGTGCGTAAAAAGTGTGCCCTCATGTTCAGCTATGACTGGATCACCATACCTCTCACCTACACCCAGGTATACCTCTCACCTATATAAGTACAGCGACAGTCCATTTACGTATTACACGGTGTTCTTATGGTAGCGCTAAGCGTGATCGATGAGGCCAGGCAATAATCACCGAGGCCAAGCAGTGATCACTCCATGAGGCCAAGCAGTGATCACTCCATGAGGCCAAGCAGTGATCACTCCATGAGGCCAAACAGCGATCATTCCATGAGGCCAAATAGTGATCACTCAATGAGGCCAAACAGTGATCACTCCATGAGGCCAAGCAGTGATCACTCCATGAGGCCAAGCAGTGATCACTCCATGAGGCCAAGCAGTGATCACTCCATAAGGCCAAGCAGTGATCACTATGGGGCCAAGCAGTGATCACTCCATGAGGCCAAGCAGTGATCACTCTATGAGGCCAAGCAGTGATCACTAAAACCAGCCTGTGTTCCACGCACGCTGCAGGTGCTCGTCACGATCGTGTGCGTCTACTCGGTCGCCACGACGATCGGCTCTCAGACGTGGGGCAACCCTGAGGGCAACCACTGGCATGAAATCCCTTTCTTCGCCACCGTCCGCTACTTCATCTACCGCGGCTGGCTCAAGGTGTGTACAGCTGGTTCGTGGTGGGTAGAACTGGCTCAAGGTGGGTACAGCTGGTTCGTGGTGGGTAGAGCTCAAGGTTGGCTGCAGACCAGCTCACGTTTGATTTTATAGGCAATTTGCATGAAGCACACCAAGCCACTGATGAATTGCGTGCATGCCACAAAAGCTACCATCGTGGCAGTCAAACTATTACACGAGCACTTCTGGTAATCGCTCCTGCAGGCTGAAGCTGATTCCGTTGCAAGCTGCTAGCTGAAACTGGTTTCACCGCTAGCTGCGAGTAACTGGACTGTGAGTCTAATATAATTGGCCCTTCCTAAAAATTTCTTGAAGGCTACTCCATATTTCACTGCTAACCTATGAAACTGTGTGATAAACCTGGACAATTAAACCAAGTGTTCATTCATTTTGTGTCCTTTTAACTGAATAGCTTTCAACCGAGCCTTGAACTTGCTGCTGCTGCTGCTGCTGCTGCTGCTGCAGGTCGCTGAGACGATGATCAATCCGATGGGAGATGATGACGACGACTTTGACTTGAATATCCTCATTGACCGATACATGAGTGTAAGTACATATAACTAGCCATTCATCTAAATGCAGGCCTGAATTTGCAGGCCCCAGAAAATTTATTAGCAGTTTTCGTATGTGTTGTTAATCAAATTTAATTTTGATTAGCAGTCTAGTTAATCTGTTTTATATCGTGATTCGCAAAAGGGATCAGATTGGCTTCTCAAATTGCGATGCGAATTCTGATAATTCAGGCCTGGACACATGAATGTGTTAGCTATCAGTGTCTCTATACCGTAGACTCTTACTGCGTCTAACACAAATTTGCTTTTGCAAGAAATTAAGGTTTTACACCGCGAGCAGCCATGGCGGACGCCATTCATATAGATGCGCCCACCCGTGGATGCAGGAGGTGTACCTGATAGTGGACGAGCTGTACGACACAGTCCCTGAGACGCTGCCTGACAAGTTCTGGAACGACGTCCTCTGTGAGATCCCCTACACCGTGGCGGCCCAGGCCTTCAAGCAGGACAAGTTCCTCGGCTCCGCCATTGCTATGGCGTACGCTTCGCTGCTGTCAATAACATAAGAATATTAATTGGACATCTCACACTATGATATGTGGGTGCATGCTGCAGTCTTTCGTTTAACTGTCCACTACGTCACTATGTATGCCTAGTCCCGCTAGATCATCTTGTTGCCCATGTACAGTTAGTTACATTATCTTTTGCTGCTCATAATCAGTGAGGATGTAGGGCCTACCGGACGTGCTGCGACATAGCGTCATGAACATTGTGAGTCATGACAGACTTCTTCAGTATTCTCCAGCATCACTGATGATAAGATTGGCTTACATTGCGGATTGAAAAATGAGAGTGACTGCGAGAGCTCGGATTAAAGTTGAAGTTGATGATGTGCACTGTTAAGCTTGGGGGTTAGGTTGGAATATAATAATAATAATTATCATCATCATCGTTAGATGCAGGGTTAGATTAAGGTTGGGGTTTGCTTGTGGTTGCAGGGTGCCCAAGACGCAGCAGCAGTTCGTTCCTGTGACTCCGATCGCCGATCAAGCTAGACAGACCGAGGCACTTGACACCTATGTCCTGTCACTGTCATCGTGACACCTAGCGTCATGTTTGTGTCGCCGTGACACCTAGCGTCATTTCAGCGTCACCCTGATACCTATGGTTAGTGGCAGCAGAGCACGCAGGGCTCTGCTGTTATAGCATTGTAACATTTCTGGACTGGATATTACTGACTTCAAGAGGCGTTCAGTCTTAATCTCTGGTAGCCATTAATGCCCGCTGTTTATTAAGGACTCACTAAATGTGTCTGTAGGCCCACATTTTCTTAGTCCCCTTGTATAGTGGAATATTGAGTAGGCCTAAATGTTTAGAAGAGTTTCTCTGGCTTATGGTTTAGTTAATGTTTCAATGTTTACAATTAGAGTATAGACGGAATTTGATTTTTGCAACATTTAGGCTTATCTGCTATCTATGCGTGTTTGACACAGATTATATGCAGCCTAATTCAGTTGTTGGGACAGTTGGGTGAATATTTGTGATCGTTGAATAAGAGTGAAGAGCGACTGACAGATACAGTGGCAACATTGCTTAGGGAGCAGAGCGGTCAGTCGCAACACTGCATGCCATGTGATATGGTGGGCTGGGGTCAGAGTCCTGGAACAAAATGGTTGAAAGTGATTGACTGGGAACGGAAAAGTGATCCTACTGCAGTAACGGCCTTTCTGTCTACGGTTGACGATGATTAATTTGTGTAGCTGCGGCCATAATTATAGGCTACGCGTTATAGCGCCGTGATTTTTGCACGAACAGACGACACAAATTAAGGACAATAAGTTTTTGTTTCACGCGTGTTGCGTCTGTGTACGTTTTTATGATACTTGTAGCCTGCTGTAGCTGATGTTTGAGCCAATCGCACGATGACACAAGGTCTTGAAACTAACTCAAGCGAAGACGCTTATTGTATGACTGCCACTTAACTTGAAAGCATCATTTAGTAAGAGCTTATACTTTCTTATGTACAAATAGTGACCAAACGAGTGCCTGGCGTGTTTCCCAGTCTGCAAGTTAGACAGTATTGCTCGATGTATTAGCATAATGATTCTCAAATTTCACGATTGCTGTTGTAGTCAGCTATGTTTGGCGGGGGGAGCGGGGGCAGGGATATTTGCATTTGGCCCAGTCTTTAAATGACTGGTTGCATTTTATAAATATGTGTCATCTCTATTTTTACAATGTATGGGCCTATTATAGAAAATGTTTAGTTGTTAATCCCGAATGTGTCGTGATAACTGTGAGGTGTTCAGAATAAAGTCATAAATGAAAATAAGACTGCTAAGAAGCGTCTCGGAACCTGCTTAGCTTTGTGCGAGAAAAGTATTTGTTTGAAGATAAAAAACTTTTTCGAAAAATGCCCGTCAGCACTGCTCTCCTCCCCCCATGCCGACTCGAGAGTTTTGCTCGAAAAGCAGGCCTGGATCTAGGCAGGGGCCACATGGGCGGTGCCGGCTAAAACGGGCCAGATGGCGTTACAAGCAACTTCAGCAAGACTGTGAACCGTGGTGAACCACGCCTTTATTGAGCCTCAATCAAATTTCATCAAGCATGTAAGTTTTCATCGTTGAATTGGATAAAGATTAAATCCATTTTAAATGACATTAGGCACAATTGGTCTAGCCTAATTGTTTGTGTATGCAAAGTAGACTATATTCGTATAAGCAATATATCGACCCCTAAGCACAGGCTGTAGGCCATTTAGGCTACATGTATCTGTGTTTTTACCGCAGCAATGTAGCTGAAAAATATTTCTATTACATACACTTTATTTTAAATTAATGCATGCATAACTTGATCTGTATAACTGTATGCGACCAACATTTCTATTGTAGGAGCTTTATAGGAGCTTTAATAGCCTTAAGTGATCCTGTTAGTAAGCTTTTATGTGTTTTATCCATGCTGTATTTCACCGTGTATGCTTACTAATAAACTTCAAATAAAATAAATAAATCTGTCCTGGCAGAAGTGTAGGCTACACCACCTATGTGCGGGGATCGTGGCAATGATTCGCTTATTTTTGCATTCGCCCACCAACGATTGTACGCTATATGACAGCTATGGTTATAGCGCGTGTCACGAAAGGTGGTAGGCCTAGAAATAAAGTGTTGTTTTGATTTTGTAATCATTCATCATTTTATCTAATAACATTATTTTTAGTTTTATGTCTAAAGTCTGGTCATAGGCTATTCAAGTTTGACCAAAATACCAGTATTATGGTCGTGGGCCTAGGCTACTTCAAGAACAGCGTCGGCTACGTGACGGTGTGAATGAATAGAATGCAAAGTGAGACGACAACTTCCGCAGACAAACTTGATAAACTTTGCATATCATTATGATGATGATTGTTATTGTAGCCTATAGGTACGTGTGTACGTGTGTACGTGCACCGTGTAGGCAACAGTCATCTCGCGGTTGTGGTCGATTCGTGCTGCAACACGCTTTATGTCGTTGGCTTGCTGCGGCTCAGCTGCGCGATCACTCTTAAAGTATCGCATCAAATTGCCATTAGACTATATCCGAAAACCATATAACACAGAAATGCAATTACTACAGGCGGCGTCTAAATACTAGAATTTGTGGTGCTCCTAAAGCATTTTGTCATCTTTCGTCGATTGTTAGATACTTACTAACTTTTTTAGTAGGGGGAGGATATAGCGGAGGTGTGTGATGGGGGAGATTGTTTTCAGGGCCCTGAGGGGATCCAGAGGGGTGGTGGGGTATCGGGGGCGGGACAGCGTAATGTCCGAGAGTTTTGATCTTCAATATTGACATCTGTTGCTAACGTCAGCCGGGTAGTTGAGAGGCGGGACTCCCTGGACATCAAAAAGGGTGTCCCTCTTTAAAGTCCAAATTTGGACTGGTCACTGGTCAGCCCGAGAGATTAATACGGGAGACAGCGGCGTCAAGGATGTGAAGCAGACTAATAACTAACAACAAATAACTAATAACTGCATGTGCATGTGCATGTAGGCTATCGATCCTGCATGTGGCCCATGCATGCAACGAATCGGACATATTGACTGTAGTCCCATACATAACTCGAGTCTGAAAGGGGTTGCCAGACAGCTGGACGCAGGACTTAAAATTTCAGGGAGGGAGTTAATGACATGATCCCCTGCCACCCCAAAGTGAGCATGTAGCCTGTAGCTTACATGCAAAAATCGACTAACGCAATATCAAATAACAGCAGTCTGCCTGGCACGCAGTCTCATTGTCTTAATGTATAATAGCTATAGTCTATCGCACATGATAGACAAATCACAAAGAGAGCACGCGAGTTTTTTTCACGTCCCGCTTGAGTCTAAGCTACGAACTGTAGGTTAGAATCTGCAGATGTACAAACTTAATCAGTTTCCTGAAAGCAGAACAAGACTTAGCACAATTAATGCATGACTTGCGGCGTACGATTTATTCCGTTAAAAAAATTAGCTATGCAGCAGAGATCCTATGGGCCTATAGCGCATTATGCACATAGACTCCGTCGACGGTTGTCAAGCACTTATGATACTACAGTAATTCGGCGCCTAGTAACGCGGCGTCATTCAGTACGGTAGACCTGGCTTCAAGCCGGCGTGGGCTGGCTGTGGCTGTACGGTGAACGCTGCTGCTTGAAGAGCTAAAGTGCTTGAGCAGTATAGGCGAATAGACAGGACACGGCCCTGCACACTTTGACGTGAGCATCGACCAGCGATCCAATGACGACCGACGCAAGACAGCGTCTCTCAGAGTGAAGTCAGCAGGACCCTGCCCGTCATGCCGCGCGCGAGCTCGAGGGACGCTCGAGGCTGGGCTCCGGTGCACACCGCCGCCTACAGCGGCCAGGCCAAGCTCGTGGGGCGTCTCGTGGGCGCGGACGCCGCGCAGCTCGAGCTGGTGACTGAGGACGCGGCACGCTGCACGCCGCTGCAGCTCGCGGCGCTCGCGCGGCGCGCCGGCGCGCTGCGCGCCCTCGCGCGCCTCGGCGCCGACCCGCGCGCCCTCAACGCGCTCGGACAGGACGCCGTCGAGCTGGCCGTTCTCGGCACACTCGCCTCGCCGTCCCGCGCGCAGCACAACGGCAACGTGGGGGCTGTGGGGGGAGAGGCCGCCGACACTGAGGGCGAAGCAGGGAAGGATGCAGACTTGACGGGCGGAGAGAGAGGTATTGAATGGGAAGGGATGAGAGGGGGCAAGGAGAGCGCGCGGTCTGAGGGGCGGAGAGGAGAGGGGGAGGGCGCTGAGGCCGAGAAGGAAAGGGGAGCAGGGATGGGTCTGGGCGCTGAGGAGGACAGCGCCACGGTGGAGGTGCTGCGCTGCCTCGACGAGCTCGACATCGCGCCGGGTCGTTCCGTGTGGCCGACCCTCGCGCGCCTTCTCGCGCGCTCCCCCCGGGGGCCGGACGCGAGGGCGGCTGCGCGCGCTGCCCTGCTGCTGCTCAACGCCAGGGAGTTTGAGGCGTCGGGTTTAGGGGGAACTGCGGGTGCGGCGGGGGCAGGGGCCATGAGACCCTGCCCGCCGATGTCACCGGCAGAGAGTGCTCTGCGCGCAGACCTCGTGCCTGCCCTCGTGCGCGCTATTGAGGACTCTCAAGGCTCACACATGTCGGCACTGTTGCTCGACGTCTGGGAGCGATTGAATGTACCGTCAACACCACGATCGGGACCCGAATTGTCCGGCAGTAGCCACTTAGCACACGAGATACCAGTGAACGGCGAGTCGGAGATTGGCAACACCCTTCACAGGCGCATCAGGGACACAGGTTCGACTCGGCTTATTGAATGATTGTGCACGGCACGTTGAACAATAATTCTTAAAACGTACCGGTAAATCAAACCGGAACTGTAACTTTGAAGAGGAAGGGTGTAGAGGTCAGAACTCAATCAGTGATGGCGTATATTGAGGGCTATAAGACTTAGTATGGCTAAGAATCGATTCACAAACATCAAAATTCTAATTGAATTTTTTTAATTCTTGGATGAATATTGTGTCTAAAATAGTCAAATGCTGCAATTTAAGTTGTGTGGCTATTACTAAACATGTAGTGATTCGTTGCTACAAGTGCTCAACGTGTCTCATCAAGCAACCGGGTATCGCGCCGCAGGTATCACTACGGGAATCGTGCCCGCTCTCGTCCGCCTCATCAGCCTTCCGCTCGCCTCTTACGCTCCGGTCATTTCCGCCCCCCGTGTCCACACCGTACCCTCCCAGCGTGCCTCTCAGCGTGGGCCCACAGAGCTCTCACAAGTCCCCACAGAGCCCCCGCCCCTCCCTGAAAGCGCCCGCGTGCTGCGCCTGGCCGCGCGCTCGCTCGCCGCTCTGTGCCGCGCCGTTCCTGACCAGGCAGAGCAGGCCCAGAGCGCCCTGCCGCCTCTCGCCGCGTCACTGGCCCTGCCCCTATCCCTGCCCTGCCTGACGGACGTCGTGGACGCCCTCGCAAGCCTCGTGGGGGACCACGCCGCGCACCAGAGCAGACTCGGCGCGACCCCCGGCGCGCTCAGTGGCCTCGTGCGTCTCTACGACCGGGCGGCGGGCGCCGAAGGGCGGGAGGACCTGCGGGAGGAGGGCGGGCGCGAGCTCGAGCTAGCACTGACGCACGCCGTAGTGCGCGCGGCGCGGCGCCACGCGCCAAACGAGCGCACGCTGCTCGCCGCGGGCGTGGGGCCGCGCCTTGCGCGTGTACTGCAGGCGCGCGCCAAGGACCTGCAGGCCCTCGGCGTGGACGCGGCCTACTGGCTGACGGCGCGGCCCGCCCTCGCGCCGCACTTCGCCTGCCTCGTGCCGGCCCTGCTG
>JAQIWG010009740.1:0-10418 GCA_034695025.1 Chamaedrilus cognettii
GGTCTGTGGCATTATACTGCGCTGAAACTTGGACACTCAAGAAGGAGGACATCAGAAGAATAGAAGCATTTGAAATGGGTGGGGATGGAGAAGAATGAAGAAGATTAGTTGGACAGAGAAGGTAGCAAATGAGGAGGTATTGAGGAGAGTGGGGGAAACAAGGACTATGAGCGAAATAATAGTCAGAAGAAAGAAAAACTGGATTGGACACGTAATGAGAGAAGATTTGTTGAGAGAGGCGATGGAAGGAAGAATGGAGGGTAAGAGAGAACCGGGAAAGCCACGTATCGGAATGATAGACGACCTGATTGAGAAGGAATCGTATGCGGATATGAAGAGAAGGGCTGAAGATCGGAGGGGGGACAAGGTGGAAGGTTTGGACACCAAAGACCTGCCATGTGGCAGAGCACTGAAGAGAGAGAGACTCTAATCTCATGATGTATATTATCATATCATAATTATCATTATTGTTTTTTTGCCTGTATTCTGGCATGCTCTGAAACAAGTTTCGCATTTTGCCCTTAGATGCGGCAGTTTGGTGCAGCAGAGGGCGCGTCGCTCGCCGCCCCCGCTGGGATCTGCGGTCACGGGGGCGGCCTGGGGGGCGTGGGGGGCGCGGACGCGTGCGCGCAGTCCTATAGGTCGCACTCAGACGACGGGGGGAGCAGCGGTGGGGGATCGAGCGAAGAGGGGCACAGCTCCTGTCAGGAGATCCCTCTCAGACCTATGAGGGAGGGATCGCAGCAGCAGCAGCAGCAAGCAAACGAAACCAACAGTGGAAATTGCAGCTGGCCTTAATGCCAATATGGCCATCATTATTGATTCAGACTTTAATCTAAGATTTTTTCTGCTCAGTTTTATTTTGAAATTTAATTTTTTGGACTCCATATGCAACAAAAGCGTGTATTTTTGGATTCATAATTGCATTTCCTATGCCTGTTATGCGGATTATCAAAAAGTATGAAAGATTATGTTGCTGTGTATGAAACAGATATCTTTTCTTCTTTATTCCTTTTATTCAGAAATAGATTTTGGAAAAATTCGTGTTACAAAGCAGCATAAATGATTGCTAAGAAATTCTAACAGAAGGTTAGATTCTGTAGGACAGCTTTGAGTTATGGTAATAGCCTACCGCTTAAAAATGTGGTGCAATTATATAAAAGAAACGTAATGTAATGTTTCGTTAAAGTGTATAACATTACAATATAATAGGCATCATAACTTTGCGAGCTGATATAAATCTATGCTTAGATTAAGGCTTGCAATGATTATTTCTTAGCACCAATCATTTACGCTGCCTGTACCTAGCTTTCGAAGGGGTTTTTAGATTACCGTAATTTATGGTAATTTAAAATTGGTAATTTATGGTAATTTATTAGAAATGACGGTAATTTACAATAAATGACCGATTCGATAATTTATTCTAATTTTTTTCTTATAAAAAACGTAGATTTTGGCATGAAATGCGCTTGAAATGCATCTCATGACAGCAACCTGTCGAGTTCCATTGAAAACACTGTTGTTTTTGATGGAAATTACTTCTATATAGAATCCTAGCACGATAAAAAATTTTTTTTTTATATTTTGAATCGTTCAGCAATTTGCCGTTCAGGAATTTTTGTAGTTAGATTGCCATAGTTTACCCTAGTTTACCCTTAATTAGAAAATTGATTACGGTAATCTAAATATTTTGAGTTTACTGGTAATTTTAGAATGCTACCTGTATCTACTTCGTGGCTCAAAAGCAAACGAACCAATGCATTTCTTCAATAATAACGGAACGCTATAAGCGTTGTCAATGAAATTTTTACCACATTAACTTGGATCATTTGCTTCATATTTCTGTAAATTTCCGTTGAATTTCATCCAGCGGTTTAAAAGATACTAGTAGTCAAAGTTCACCTACAAAAAACATGTCAACCAAGCTAGGAAGCTGCTTAATTGCT
Organism: Chamaedrilus cognettii; assembly: GCA_034695025.1. Lineage (NCBI taxonomy): Eukaryota > Metazoa > Annelida > Clitellata > Enchytraeida > Enchytraeidae > Chamaedrilus > Chamaedrilus cognettii. The sequence continues at coordinate 1,947 of JAQIWG010009740.1, forward strand.
ATTTGCATCAACAATTTTGTGATAACGATCTCTTTTATATTCCAATTCAGCAATCCAGGAATGTACACTTTATGTTTGAACAAGATTTGGTTCCAACGTGCACGTGAAACGATCGAAGAGCGTGGTATAAAGGAAGAATGACACAAAGCGCTGGGCGTCAAAGTGGCGCGCTGTCAATTATCAAAATTTAGCAGCAGGGTGCTTGTTACGAAAACGCGTCAGAAAAAAATCCAACGTTAAAAACCTGAAGCATGTAATAACCAAATAGTTGGACAAATTTGAACATTCAGACGTATCACAAAGATAAGCAGCAGCGTGAACTATTGTTGGCTTGCACAAGAGGTGCAAACGGCAATTAAGCAGTTACCCAGCTTGGTTGACGTGTTTTTTTTAGATCAACTTTGATCATTCGTATCTTTTAAACTTCTCAATGAAATTCAACGAAAATTGACAGAAATATGAAGCAATGATCCAAATTAACATGGTCAAAATTTCATTGAGAACGCTCATTGCATTCCGTAGTTATTGAAGAAAGTCATTGGTTCCTTTACTTTTGAGCCACGGTGTAGTTGTGTTAGTGAATGAGTATGATTTATGTCGCTGATTGGTGAAACTTGAGCTACCGCATCGATATTTGTCTATTAAATGATTCAATGGTCCTAGGGCATCAAAGATACGGTATGAAAATTGTATAGATATATCCATTGATCATGGTTTCCGTAACTGTTAACTGAAATCGGATAATGCGGACTATTCGGTTATTATCATTATTTTCATTTAGGATGACTTCTGTTTTATTTGCTTTGTTTTTAATTTTTGGCTTATGAGGCTTGCCGCTATATTGACGTGCTATACTGTTCATTTGATCGTTTTTGATTCAGGTGTTTCTATCAGGAATCGTTTAAAATATTTATCTGAACTGAAAATTTCTTATCCACAAAGACTAAGCCTATAATGCCATTGCTGTTCTAAGCACACAGCTATGATATCTTTATGAAAAATGATTGTTTTAGGCTAATTTTATTGTTTGTCATCTTTGATCTCACGGTCTTTGTGTGACCTGTGTGTATTGTTTATTTCATGGTTATTATTGTTTAATTTGTTGCTAATGTCAATGGTTCTGTCAATAATTATAGTTCATGCAATACTGACTGAGAATGTGCCATTGATTAAGTTTTTGTGCACGTCGGGAAAGGGAAGGGATAACCCGGGGGATAACCCCAGGAAAGATGCCAGCCAAGCCAAGTCGGGTTGTGTTTTTCTTCCAAAAAAGAAACATATTGTAATATTACTTGGGGTAAAACTTAGCTAACTAACCACCTTTTTTGATATCTTTTACACTAATGTCCATGTTTTCACACAGGTTAGCCGTTTTATTTTCACTCTACGAAATTCAACCTAAATTAGTAAAAGTATGAAGCGTTTATTCTCTAGTTAACATGGCGAAAATTTCAGGGACAAGACTTGTTGCGTGAGGTCGTTATTGAAGAAATTGGTTGGGTCGTTGAATTTTGAGACACGGTGTAGTAATCGATTTCTAGAATGCGTAGTAATCGGTTCCTAGCATCAGATACAAACAGGTGTGAGTGGTCTACTTTGTCACATTGGCATCTATTTTGCATCTTTGCATTACAATTAACTACACCGTGTCCCGATGAAAATGACCATACTTTAAACTTTAAAACTTTAAAAGTTATCAGATTGGTCTGAAACTGTACACACAACAACTGTAGCCATATCTACACCAACTTGGAAATCGTAGAGAAATTTGAACAATTTTGACAAAATTATGACGGTTTTAAAAAAAGCACCTAAAAAAAAAGTTTTCCATATTAGTTGCCGCCTATTGTGTACCTGCTGTCAAGTTAAAAGCAAGCAATCCCGAAATTTGGTCGCAGCTGATTTTCAAAGTGTTCTCCTTGTTCGCGTACACATGACATAAACCGGGGAACCCACTATTTGATTGCTGGATCTATGATTTTGTGATAAAACAGCCGCCCTTGTCAAGCAGACGAGTCGTCGGATGATTAACGTCACGCAGGACAGAATGATAAACACGCTCCTCCTGTAGAGGTGTAGACTCTGCACTCCATATCTGAGGCTCACGCGGAGAGAACCATGTCTTCTGTCATGTGTACGCGAACAGGGAGGAGGTTATGAACATCAGCTGTGACTAAATTTCTGGACTGCTTGTTTGTAACTTGACAGTAGGCACACAATACGCAGCAATTAATGTTGGAAACTCGTTTTTTCTGTACTTCTTAAAAAACAGCCGTAATTTTGTCAAGATGGCTCGAAATTCTCTATAAATTTTCAAGTTGGCATCCATATGGCTACAGTTGTTGTGTATAAAGTTTCAGACCAATCTGATAGCTTTTGACCGAGTTATGACAAGTTTAAAGTGTGGTCATTTTTATTGGGATATGGTGTATATTCAGATCCAATGAATACTTGTCTTCGCGCAATGATGAACAATGTGGGTACAACTTTATCGTCTGGTCAAGTTTTTGTTCAGTTTCAAGTTCTGTTGTGGTGTGATAGTAGCTGTGATCAGTGTGGAAGCACATACTACATACAAGACTATTAGCGTATTGATTCTGGTAAGCGTCGAAAAAGATCTTCAATGAAATCAAGGTTCAATGTTGGAGTGCAGACAAGATTGGATCCAGCAGTGAGAACAACAGCATAATCTAGACTATTTTCTCCATCACAAATTTCTATTGAAATATTATACATTTATTTGTTAAATTTAATGTTAACGGTAGCCCGATGTATGCCAGTGAAGATCCTCAAAGCTTTTAATAAGATGTACCATCGGTACACAAACTCTGTTCAGTTTTACTATGATTAATTATAGTAGTTATATGCGACTATAATAGAAATTTTTTGATTTCTTTGTCTTACTGTAAAACATGACATTTTTGCATGCATTTAATTTTGGCGAATTTCGGGTCAAAGTGGCTCAAAATTACTTCCAGCAAAATAAAGCAGAAGCTACATCTATATAATGGGCAGACCTCAAAAATGCAAAAATTAAGAGCAGCTAACTTTCTGAGAAGCAAAACCGCCAAAGTAACACGCAGCAAAAATTTCGTGTTTGACAGTATTTCTCGCAGTATCTCTAATTATCTAAAGCTGAATAAATTTGAGACCTGAACTGAACATTAGCGGAATTAGTTATGCCTAATTCAGTTTCAAACTTAGTTCCTAGTAATGTTGTTGGCAAATGTCTGTCTATAATACGTACGTTTACAGTGTAACTTACGTATATACGTTTGATGTAAATCTGTATATGTATTCGATTGTTGACGTTTTCAATCATGGTTAATGCTCTTGCTCTTCTCAATTAAATTTTGTGTTATACATCATTACATTTGTGCATCTAATGATAATGAACATAATGAACATAATGATAATAAACACAATGAATATAATGATAATAAACGTAATGAATATACTGATAATAAGCAGAAAAAACAGAAGATGCCTAAAAAAAAGCCCAAACATCTGCTCAAGGACATACAATATAATTGTACATGTACCTAACGACAATATTTACATCACTTATTACATCACTTATTTGCATCACATCATTTACATTACCCTATTTAATGACATCAACTTTAGGTTGAATCTCCCAAAGATTATTCACTGTGGAGTGGTGATGTCTCAACAAAGACTTTCATGCCAAAGTTTTAATATACCGGTACCAACAAGAGCATGCTAATTTTGCATTATACACTGTAGGCCTAGATAACAAGATAACTATATAATTATGTAGTCTATGATCAATTGCATAGTAATTAGAATATAGTAGTAATGCGAATGAATGATCTATATTTATATTCTGTTGTTCATAATTACCGCCATCTTGTTCTTGAAGGTCCAGGTTAAGGTCTTAAGGTGAAATTACACCTTTCGATCAAAACGAAGGAAGCGGTCAAAACGAAGGAAGTCTTGTCGTTAAGGATCATGACGTCATGTCGGCTGGACGAGTTCTGTAGTAATCTATGCGACTTTAGTCCTTAACGACAACTTTCTTTGTTTTGACCGAAAGGTGTGCACGCCACGACAAAACGACCGCAAGCAGTCGACGTCCTTACGGCCTTTTAGTACTGTCCTTAACGACAAGACTTCCTTCGTTTTGACCGCTTCCTTTGTTTTGACCGCTTCCTTCGTTTTGACCGAAAGGTGTAATTTCACCATTAGCAGTTGCCTAGCTTAGATCACCAGATTTTTGTAGGATATATTAATCTTGGGAGATATTAACTATGACGTCACCATTAAAAAAAAATTCTTAAGAAACTCAGCTATCCAGTGACAGATCTAATTATTTCTAGTATAATGTGAAAAACAGGAAACAGTTTTGTTTTACAAAAGAACTTTGAAAAATTAATAATAATAATAATTCATTCGTAGTACTCGATCCTCTATATGCTCTGATCAATTGATTATGAATGACATTAGGACTCATTTAAAGAGATTTAAGGAAAGATTAGATTGGATTAGGATAAAAAGAGATTCAATGACACAGTGTAGTCGCATAATTATGAAACGGTCAGTCATTAAAATTGAATCTTACGCTAAAACAAATTGTAAACTTGGCTTGATTTAAAACTGCTCATAGAACTGTCAAAATGTTAATGTTTAAATGTCAGCCAATGTTCCCTCTAAGCTAAAAATGATATGAGCAAAAAGAGTTGCGCACGTACTTCGTTTAGCCTTGAGTGAATTTTTTTTGCACTTCAAAAAAACATTTCATGCGTGGCTTTAATGATGTGACATTTTATAAAAAACAATGAATTCTTCTTGAAAATTAACTCGACTATTGCATTGCAATAACATTAGGAAACATGAAAAAAACATTGAAAATGATGCATGATTCAAAAATCACCGTTTGCTTTGTATGTTCTATGTTACAATTTATTAGTCGACCGCTCAAATTTTAGTGCGCGACGTTCAATTTCTATGCACGGCGGCGTCTCTGCAATCTCTGTGCGGCGCGCCACGCGCAGCTTAGAGAAAACATTAATGTCAGCCTATGACCTGAAGTCATCAATGTGATCAGACCAGGGATAAGTTTAGTAGGAGCAGTACTCCAAAAACGACGTTTTTTTTAAAACTACTCGGATTTAGAAATTGGTAGGAGTAGCATTACTCGTTAAAATGGACGATGATGGAGTGGGCCTACTCTAGGCATACTCCTTCTTTGAAAGACATAGGAGTGCACTACTCCTGTTTTATAAGCCGCAGGCGTAACGCTACTCCTATTTTGTAAGGGCTTAACTGAACTCTGGATCAGACCATGAAAATGCCGCGTAAAAGAAAGAATATGGCGCAAAGAAATGGCATGCAAAAAAGGCTGCCAATGAAATGGTAATCAAATTAACTAGAATCAATATTTCATTCCTATACCAATTTTTGTTAAATTTACATGAGCGGTAAAAAAGATACAGGTTGTCAAAGTCCATCTATAAAAAAACTCATCGACCAAGATAACAAACGGCTTAATTGCTGCTTACAACTTTGGTGTGAGCTAAGAATTGATTACGCTGCTCCTGTATCTGTGTGAGAACCACAAAAGGTTAAAATTTATCTCACTTTTCGTTTGTTTCATGCTTCAAGTGTTCGACATTGATATTTCTAGAAGCTTTTTAGTAGCAAGCACCATGCTGCTAAATTGTGATAACTAACAGCGAGCCACTTTGACGGCTAGCACTTGGAGTCATGCCCTTCTTATACCTCGCTCTTCTATCGTTCTATGTGCACGCTGGAACCAAATCTTATTGAGACATGTAGTGTACATCCCTGGATCGCTAATAACTGATTTGGAACATACAAGATAGCATATGTATGTATGTATGTATGTATATTGCACTTTTAACGCACCAAGAATATGTCATGCAAACGGAGATGGAATAACATCGTTTGCTTGAATCGTAGGTGCGGAATCATAGGTGCGGGGCATAATAACCTGATATTTTTTGATGTAAACAGCAACATAGTCGACGACGTTTGTCAGCATACGTCGCATACGTGTTTTATGGTAGATCAAATTTATCTTCTCGTATCTCTTTCACCGCCCGACGGAATTTAATAAAAATAGAATGACAACGCCTATTGCGCGCGGTAGTTATTGAAAAAATTAGCTAGTCGTTTAATTTCGAGACACTGCGTAACACCTGAGTATTGTACACACAACGTTCTAAAAACACATCTAGCTCAAATCATACCGACTTATTACAGAATTTCGATACAACTTCAAGCTACGGTACATCAATTACGTCACTTCACCGCATTGGCGTAAAATTACGCTCATGTCATGAAATATCAACATTCTAATTTAACTTTATTCTTATATTTCCCTACATATAACAACACAGTTTTACTCGCCATGCATACAGCAAACGAAATTCCCCTAGTCCATGCCTATGGTACCTAAAATACCGTACACAAAGTTTTATTCGCTATGCAATACAGCACACGAAAGATCCTACTCCATGTCGATATCGCAATGCATACAGCACACGACGGCCCCTACTCCTCGTCTACGTACAATACCATAAGCATAGTTTCACTCGCTATGCATACAGCACACGGCACTCCCTACTCCATTCCTAATAGTTTTACTCGCTACGCATATGACATATGATATGCATATGTCATATGCATATGACTATGCACATGACAGCCCTACTCCATGTCGATCTCATCGTACGACACTGTGCTCCTTATACTAATATCCTTCGTGTTAATCTCCTCCAGTTCGGCCATGTTGAGAAAATCCTTCATGGACCTCGGCAGCGGCAGCATCGCAACCTTCTCATGCGCGCGGTAACCCAGACACCGCCGCAGCGCGCCACGGCACAGCTCACGCAGCGACCATGCCGAGTGCGTCTGGCGGTACAGCCAGTCGGACATGTCAAGGCTCGTCACCTTCAGCACAAACGCCTCAGGTCCGGCGTCGAGCCACGTGGCAAAGTCGAACCGGACTGGCGCGACCATTTGTTCGCAGGAGGCAGTGCGCAGCATCCCGATAAGCGCCATCTTGACCGGGCTGTACGTCTTGAAGATGACCGGCAGGGTGGGTTTGGGGACGGTTGCAGGAGGCGTGGCTTCGAGGCCAACATCGGCGAGCTTGTCGGAGATGTCTTGTTCATCGTCGAGACCGGCCAAGTTTTGCGATGGCTTGCGATGAACATTGGATCTTGCTGCAATCTCATTGGCTCTTTGCAATAGATCGGCGTTTGAGTTGAATTCAACGGCGGTGCCGCCTGATTTTTCTGCGTTTCCTCCTGCCTGCAGTGCAGACGAGGTGGCAACGAACCCCCCTAGTTGGTCGACTCGCACGCCGCAGACCCGCCGGTGCGCCAACGGTGGCGACCGCACCACCAAGTCGGATCTCTCCGCGCCGTGGCGCAGCAGAACGTCGATAACGTCAACTATTTCTGTCGGTTTATCATCCGCTACCGCAGAGGCCGTCGCAAGATCCAACGGCGTCTGCGCGAAGCAGTCTCTTCTATTCACAAGATGCGCCGTTCGCGAATCTGCGCATAACGCCTCTACGCACGCGCGGTGTCCCCCGGCGGCAGCCAAGTGCAGCGCCATGGCGTTGGCGCCCACGGACATATCCACCACGTTCAACAGATCCGGAAATACGTCCGGCCGTCGCGACTGCACGGCCTGCAGCAGCGGCGTGCGTCCGCTTAAATCGAACGCGTCAAACCCATCACGGTCCATCGGCGCAGCGAGCAAGTGCTTCACACACGTGCGACACCCGCTGGCCACAGCCCAGTGCAACGCGGTCCCACCGTAGAGCTGCTCACGGTGAGAGAGATCGCAGTGGGGGGCCAGCGCCTCTACTACGTCACGATGCTTGCGCTCGCACGCAAGCATTATCGGCGTGATACCAAGGTGGGTGCGCACGTCTGCGTGGGCGCCGTGGCGCCGGAGGACGGCGACGAGCCGCGCGTCCCCGGTGAACGCGGCGTAGTGGAGCGGGTAGTGGCCGAGCTTGTTGGGGAGGGACATGTTGCATCCGCCGGCCAGCAGCGCCTCCACTGCGTCAGTCTGGCCAAACCTGAGCAGCGATAAAATGCACGGGTTCTCAGACACATGGCAGCGGCAGAAAATCATTATCATTCTATTTGTTATCATTATTTACTTTCATTTATATATTTATTTCTTTATAATCATTTCTTTATTTTGTCACTAAGGCAGACAATGGTAACAAACATAAACAAATAGCATCAAAAACACACAGAAGCATCAAATGAAAAAATAATAATAATAATTGCTCGGACTAAATTGAAATTGATGATTCAAAATGAGTCTACATTTTACGCTTAATGGACAACCAACTATCCGCAGGTACAATATTATACTTCAGCATTATAGCACAACGTTCCGAATAACCGAGCCATCGGAATAGTATTCCCGCAGTGGAACCTGATGCCAGACTCAGTTTCTGCA
>JAQIWG010009741.1:0-10418 GCA_034695025.1 Chamaedrilus cognettii
AACATGCACAGATAACATGCACAGATAACATGCACAGATAACATGCACAGATAACATGCACAGATAACATGCACAGAAAACATGTACAGATAACATGCACAGATAACATGCACAGATAATATGCACAGATAACATGCACAGATAAATATGACAGCGTTACACCTACTAAATACCGTACTGATACTATTAAAATAATAACTAAATTGTTAATTTTTGAGAAAAAAATTCAACTAAACAAATTGACAATTGATAATTAAAATAAATCTAAATAAATACGTGAGAACAAAAAAGATTAGCAAAATTCAAAGTACAAATTGTAAATATAATATTTAAAAAATGGTTTCAAGGGCAATTTGATTTCACCACCAGATATCGAGGGCTAGCTGTTCCAGAGCAATATGTTTACACCCACTGCTATAACGCCCTCCGGAACACAGTACCGAGGGCAAAAAAAATTAATAAAAAATTAAAATTTTAAATAAATATTAAATCTGGCTGCAAAAAGAATCCAACTTCAGCTATTGCACACTCAGTAAATGCAATAAAAGCAAATAATTTAACTAAATATATCTGACCAAATTTAATAATTTAACTAAATATATCTGACTAAATTTGTCAGAATGCGCCAAGTATGACAAACAGCCTTACCCCCGTGTAACAGAATGATGAGTATGTCGACCGCGCAGGGTCGGTCCAGGGAAGGAGCGGAGTTGGAGGGGGAGTCAGGGCGGTCTTCTGACGACGTAGACGACGAATCAATGTCGTCGCCGTCAACCAAGGTCAAGTCGTGACCTTCGCTATCGGCCAATCGGCGCAGAGAACCGGTTGACAGTTCATCTGAACGTGAAATAATAGACATTTCAATAATAAATTCATAATAGAAATGCATTTTAATTCAGCATCTCATAATAATCAACAATTAAATTTAACAAAATTAATAAATGAACTCTTTAAACTAACCAAACTCCTTTTTATCGTGCAATCTGTTAATGTCCATGTTTTCACACAGGTTTACATGTTTTCGCCCGCCCTGATCAGGACTTCTGGAGCTGGGCTTTTACGGCCGGATGCCCTTATGACGCCAACCAAAGAAATAATTATCTGGCAGGGGGTTAGCAGCTAGCGACACTTGTGTGTTTAACAGCCCTGCTGAAGGGCCTGTAACGCTATGGTTACATAGTTGCCGGCGCGGGGACTTGAACCCTGGTCCTCCGGACTCAAAGTCCGCCGCCTTAACCGCTACACCACAGCTCCTTGCTAACTAACTAAATGATAGGGATCAGAAAGGATAAATAACCTATATGTATAAAAGTGTATCAATCTATTTTTATAGTGACCATTAATATTTACTAGTGATATTCCTCTGGACAAGATCTCCACTCGTTAGTACATCAACAGTTAATATTAACTTGTAGCATTCATATAGCTAATATACATCAAGCTAATATTTACCATAAATGTTCACCTCTAAAATATTCATCTGGCGTCAGTGGTATTGCTTCACGAGTATAACTGCCAGTTGCTAGACTTTGATCTGAAGCGCGATTTTATTTTGCAGTCCGAATTAACCAATGAAAATATATGAAAGAATTGTATCAAATAATCCGATTGGTTAATTCGGACTACAACATAAAATCACACTTCAAATTGAAGTCTAGCAACCTGCCTTGAGTCCAGTATGATAGCTATAAACAAGGCTAGCATACCAAAGGCATCAAAGAATTCTTCCTCTTCAGAGCTCTCCGTTTGAAGCACCTCAATCATCGACCCTGAGCGAAAAAATAACGAAAAAGTGCACACATTAACAGCGAACTACATTTTCGTTCGCGCACCGACATTATTTCACAAATTGCACATGACTGCCAGACAATGTTAAGGATTTGCTTGTTTTGTTTGCTTTTTGTACTTAAGGGACCGACAGAGCAGAGTAAGGTAACAGTGCTCATCTCGATTTCTAAGCCCTTTGGGCCCACACAGAGCCCTAAGAGGTTGATTGCCATTGTGCTAACAATGCGTGCAGTGCTGCGCAGCATGTGTCGTTTACCCCTGCACTGCACATGCAAGAGAGCCGGCACAGAACCACTCCCCCTTTTCTTTAGTAGCCTTGTACAACAAGCCCGAGGAGCTCTGGGCTGCAGGCCGATTCTTTGTTCCCCGGCCTGCAGCGGTAATAAGGATTCACATCAGAGTTCATACTCCATTATATTGAAACACTGCGCAACTGCTCAAAAAATCATTGCTGAATTAAGAAAAAAGAAAAATACAATAGGTTTTCCATAGATTTATTATTACCAATAATAATAAATCTATGGAAAACCAAGAAGTACCGTATGGCAATGCAAAATCGATGCTCAAAACGTCGGAGTCCGATTGACTTGATATTTAACCATCATGCCTACGCCAGAGCTGTGCAGCCTAGAGGGCACACTGCCCGTTGGTGCCCCCCCCCCCCCGCACACGTGTCTACCCTCGTGTGTGGGGGGTTGCCCCCCATCATGCTTACCCTCTAAATTAATTTAATTTAATTGTAGTTTTTTTATAGTGTAGGGACCATTTGTGGCACAAAGACTATTACAGTCCGGTTCTGTGCAAAAAAGCTGGCACAGCACCGCTCCCCCATTTTAGTCGGCTTTAACGACTTGCATGGGGAGCTCCGGGCAGCAAGCGAATTCTTTGTTCCCCGACCTGCAAGGGCTACTTACCCTCGAGTTGTTCGCGCGCCGATGCGTACGAGAATCTCGTCGCGCTCGAGTTGCGCTCCCCTGACATCGCCGTCGCAACCGAGGACCTCCGGCGATCCGTCACGCTTGAGCGCACGCTCCCCTCGGCCCCTCCCCCCCTGGCACCGGCCCCTCCCCCCCCAGTCCCTCTCCCACCGCTCAACTTAGTGGCCGAGGAGAAGCGGCGCGTTTGTACGCCAGTGGATGACGTACTGAGTCGGCGCTCCGGAGTGGAGAGGCACTCCACCGATTGGGCGCTGACTACAAAATCATCTAGGATCAAATTTCACATCCAGGGTCAAATGTCACAACCCGGGTCAAATGTCACATAACTAGCGATTACTCATCTCAATGCAAAAGATTGTGTACTAGTAATCAATATGAAACACATTCAATATATATTATATCATATACTAAACTAATCACTCTTTCTGTCGTCTAATCTGTTAATGTCCATGTTTTCACACAGGTTTAGATGTTTGCGCTCAGATAAGGACTGCTAGAGCCGAGTTTTTATGGCCGGATGCCCTTCCTGACGCCAACCAAATAAATAATTATCGGCACAGGGCTAGCAGCTACTGACACTTGTGTGTTTAACAGCCTTGCTGAAGGGCCTGCAATGCATGTTTCATAGTCGCGGCGTGGAGACTTGAACCCTGGTCCTCTGGACTCTTCATCCGACGCCTTACCCACTACACCACAGCGCCTCGCTGTGGTGTAGTGGACAGAAGCAGAGTTTCCGTAGGGTGTAGTACTGTAGTAGAATAAACAGCAAAGCTAAAACCAAGAATTGATGTCAAAACATAAAAACACTCACCCGTCGTCGAATCTTCCCCTACTGCCCCTTTCTCGCCGTTGGTCGCCACCGCGTCCTCCCCCTCGCCCCTCACGGCGCCCTCCGTGGCGGCGGCGGCCATCTTGGCCTGGAGGGCGAGCTGTGTGTCGCGCTCCAGTCGCCGGATGTCGTCCATCGTGAGTCCATAGTACTCGTCCTGCCAGCACCACGCCTGGCGGTGCGCGCGCACCATCGTCTTGCGCAGCCCTGCATAGGCATAGCACCATACTATACGGCTAGCATCGTCTTGCGCAGACGTAACACTATGCTATACAGCTAGCGTCGTCCTGTGCAGCCCTTGCAGCATAGCACCATGCTATGTGCTAGACATACATAGTAAAAGCAGCATATCACCGTGCTACACAGTTAGTATCGTGCGCAGCATAGCATCGGGTGATACAGCTAGCATTGCCTTGCGCAGTCCTAGCAACATAGCATCATGCTACACAGCTAGCGTTGTATGCGCAGCCGGCCCAGCAGCATAGCAACATGCTATACAGCTAGCATCATTTTGCATGACCCTAGCAGCACAGCACCGTGCTACACAGCCAGCGTCGTCTTGACCAGCCCTAGCAGCAAATAGTAACAACGATAATAGTAGGCCTAAAGCTATTTCAAAGTTCAAAATGTTGACGTTGTGTTGAGCTCAAATATCATCGACCCGCAGCAGCAGTCAAAAATCTCAACAATGTTTTGTATAAAGATAAGTGCAACAGTGTCTCTAGCTGCTAATCCCGTGCCAGATAATTATATATTTCGTTTTCGTCAGGAAAAGCATCCGCCATCCGACCGTCAAAACGCAGCTCCAGCAGTCCTCATCAGTGTCTAAACCCGCGTGAAAACATGGACATTAACAGATTAGATAACAAAAAAGGAGGTTAGTTAACTAGTTACTCAGTGGGACTATTAACTATTAACTATATACGGAGTGAGTAAAAAAAAAATTATCCCCTAGCGATATCGAGATAACTCTGTCAAAAATTAATATTTTTGTTTCATATTTGTAAGGATTGTAGTTGAAATAATTTGCAACAAGACCACCAAATTTCATTTGGAAATATATTCTAGTTCAAAAGTCACGAATGTTGGCGCAAAAAGTTCAAAAAATCAATTGAACGAGCGTAATTAAGTCAAAAACAATAATAAATGCAGTAAAATTAAGCTCATAAAAATGTTTTTTGTCTTGAATTTCATGTTAACTAAACCTTGTACTCGTGCTAGAATGCATATTCATGACGTCGTGTGCCTGAGATATCAAAGGCCTAGTATGCCATGTTCACGTGCTGCACCACCCAAGCGCTGGAAGCATGGTTTCGTTAACGCAGCAAGGTGGGCACGTCTAAAATGACCAATCTTGTGCAGGAGAAAAATGGGATTGAAAACGTTTTGAGGTCAAGGTTTGATGGCGAGGACACTTCGAATAGTCTATTCTTGCATGCTCTGCACGCTGAAACAAGTGTAGGCCAGCTACAAGCAAAATAACCAGGCTAAGCGAGCTTTAAAGCGTTAGTTAACTTGATTTTTAAAACTTTTTTCTGAAACAGTCATAATTTTTGAACTAAAAAATATTTTCGCATAAAATTTGGCAGTCTTGTTTCAAATTATCTCCTCTCCAATCCCTAAAAATATGAAATCAATATTTTGAATTTTGACTGAGTTATCGCAATATCTCTAGAGGGTTATTTTTTTTTGACTCACTCTGTATATACTACTAACTATTAACTACTATATATATACTATTAACTCCAGTTAACAAACTTATATTCAAACATGGGATAAACACGTCGGGCCCGCTGACCTATTTCGTGAATGAAGCGCTCTATCTTGCCCTGCAGGCCCCAGTATCTGAACTCCACCCTGCACAGCTTGTATGAGCACATGATCGCCTTCTCGGCCCCCTTCACCCCCGCGCCCCCTGCCCCCCCCTGCACCCCCGCCCCCCCGGCCCCCCCCCTGGCGGCAAGGGCCGCCACGTACTCGGCGCGCCAGTTGAGGGTGAGGGGGCCGCGGCCCGTACGACTCGACTCAAAGAGTCGAGGGTCCTCCTCGACACGGTAGTCACCGCTAGAGATGGGGTCCTTCACGATGTCAATGTGATCTGGTGATCAGCAGTCAAGTCTAGGTATTTATTTGGAAAGCAGCAAGTAAAAGTTCACAAAACAGTTAAACAGCTGTAAATAAAACAACTAATCAAATCAAATTCTTTGACATCAAAATAATATCAATCGTGTAAATCAATCAGTAAATTAAGTATAAAAGTATTCAAGTACAGTACAATAAACAATAACAGCAATCAAAAATAAATTTTAAATGCAATTTGCTCGTATAATCCAAATTATCTCAGTCACTACATAATCCTATTTACTACACAACAACTACATTATCCTATGTACTTTTTAGATAATAGATAAAACTGAATTGCTTCTTTCAAGATGAAAACGGAAATTTTACAGCGATTGAGATTCTCAATCACATCAAACTGTACATAGTCTTTGTGCTCGACACAATCCCTAAACTATAAAAAAACAAAAATATGACTGATGACACAGCTTACCGACGACCCTATCGCGCAGCTCAGCGGGCGACAGCTTGAAGACGTTCTCCTGGTCCCCGCCATCGTTGTGGTAGACGGTCTCTATCTCGAGCGTAAACTTCTCGATGAAGGGACAGCGGTAGATCGTCTTGGTGTAGGGGTACGCGTTCCACGCCTCCTCCTCAACGATGCGCGCCGACTTGGGCAGGATCGACCGGAACCAGCCTGAGGGGCGGGTACAAATGTGTTCTCGATCGTAGTAAATTTACATGGCCTATTTTACCCCCTGCAGGCCGGGGAACAAAGAATTGGGTTGCAGCCCAGAGCTCCACGGGCGAGTCGTAAAAGGCGACTAAAGAAGGGCAAACTGTATATAGTCTTTGTGCTACACACGATCTCTCAACTACAAAAAACAAAACAAACGAGCACAAAATAGACCCTCAAGCACACCCATCTCCATTATGTTCCTATGCAAAAATTGAAGTCACAACATCAAGCACGTTTTCACATATCCCCACACAACTCGTGCCTCTGGATTTGTGGTCAAACCCTGTTGGGGCGGCAGCTCTGCTGGTCACGTGGGAACGCTGGCTGGTCACTGAGATGGCCTGGGGGAGCTGTGTCCCGCGTCACGGACTCGGTATGGGGCTGACGACGACGACTTTATTGCATAAAAAAGCATCCGAAAATGTCACCTTTTTGCTCGAAGAAGGTACAAATTTTAGACCGTTTTGTAACAAAAATATGGCGGATGCTTCTAAAGAACATATCCCCACTCATAGTGACTCTCAACATTTTAACTAATTAAAATGAATTCAGTCACTTGCATTTGAAACCGTAAAGCGATTTATAGAGCTAGGAGCGTGAAGAACGAAACCCCAAGCATTGGCTAATAAATCGACGGCTAGCAGCGGTAGTACAACTCGTTACGTTCCCCCTTTCTATCCACGAAGAAGGGTCAATAATAACAATAATGAGTTTAGGGTCAGTTTCGATATCCAGTGACGACATCGGGGACTTATTCAGTGATTTCTGTCATTGTCCAGTTTGGATCTATAGTAGGGGACCTATCTAGTCATTCACATAGTACAATTGTACAATTAAACATAATGTGTGTCTACAGTCTGCCACATGTGATGCAACAAAAAAATTGTTTCCATATTATTCTGCATCACACGATAGGAGCCGGATTACAAAACACCATTTTTTATTTTTACACACAGCGCATCTCAGTGTCCAATTGTCGTTCAGCGCATGGGAATCCTATAATTAACGTACACCGTTACCAGCAGGAATTAACCTGCCTCCAAACTCTATACCTAACTGGAATTAACATTTGCACGTATAAAAAAGCAAACAAAATTGAGCGGCGGCGATCAATAACAAAAAAGAGCTCAAGTCGAGTGTCCTAAGTCCTCTAGGCGATACAGTCCTGACACACTGGAATTTGTATTGCCCTATTTATAATATACCGGTCGGTATCATGAACCGGCAATAACTAGATGCAATCTCATCCAGGAGTATTTGTGCAAATTTTGTAGAATGTTTTTGACATCTCGTGATTGGAACTGACAAAAGATTTTAGAGATACGTATATCTATACAATGCAGATTGTACGTAATAAGGTACCAGGTACCGGTAGATATTGCCGCCATCAATTCATAATGTAACTGATGCCTTACTCGATTTTTTAACTACTGAAACGGAATAATGTTTCTGCAGAATTTAGCATAAATTTTGCATGCTTAACACCTAAGCTGTAATTCAGCGTCACAAGTCTTATGCTCAGTTGCAGAAACGCCAATTAAGATCAGGATTGAGATCAAGTTACATACACTCAATCAGCGAGCGTGAACCACAGATGGAGTTGGAATTTGTGATATTTCGCATACATGGACTGATTGAGCTTGCAACTGGGTCTAATCTTGATTTCAACTATTTTAATTAAGGTTCATGCAATTGGATATAGTAATAGTACACATCAAAGGAACGCCACTAGACAAGTGTGCAGAACTGCAGATCACAATTAGTCTTCAATACTGTCTATAGACCCACAAGAACTATAAAGCTATAGCCTAATTGGCACTTGGTTCTCTACACGCTAGATGCTGTCATGTGCTCAACAGATAAATAACAATTTGATCCAGATGCTAGAAAGTTATCCTATCACTGGCGGCTCTTAGATGATTGATATAAAGGGGTTAGGGTCAAACAATACTGATCTTAGCGTTTCCAATTTAAAATGGGCTTGATGTTAATGGTCAGATAGACCAACCAAACACTTTCAAGGGTTATCTTGATGCAAACCAAAAATACAGAGCCAAAACAAGGCCAGTAGGGCATCAATTTAATACAAGCCTAAAAAACCTAACCCGAACTCTAAACTCTTAAATCTCATACCTAACCCGACCCAATTCATTTCGTCTCTAGATGCCCAGTACTAGTTAGTCTCCTTCCACATATACTAGGTAATATCCATAGCATCATTTCTCTTTCAGCAGTACCGTTATGGGCACTACTTTAATTGAGCACTGCAAATGTTCCATCTGTCGAGCAATTCCTTTAATAGCCCGCTGAGAAATGATCATTACCCAATAACCGTAAGTATTCCAATCGGTCCCAGTTTTACTCTTCACAACGAAGTGTGTTGGCTATCTCAATATCCTCTCTAGCAGCATCTATATCATCGCCGATGCGGAGAGTGTAGATAATAGCCTATAAAGATCCCGAGTGAAGGAACATGTCAAAGGATGAGAAAAACATGTACCATACGCTTATTTAGGCTTATTTAGGCTTATTAGGCCGTCGCTTATCTATTACAGCTCTATGTAGGCCTACTTGCTCCATGAGCATGCATGCTGCACGCTTAGCTATACCACGGCCACAGCGCAAGTGAAGTGTCAAGTTAAATAAACTCCTGGGGTTCCTGAATCTGACTTCAGGGATCACTGGTTTCCATTTCACTGGTATAATTACTGGCTTTAATTGTTTTTGATAATGGCTTAAAACTGATGTAAACAGAGTTTCCAATGCAGAAAGTGATTGTTAATATAACAAATGGAAATGATATAAATCTACAGGTTCCAAAGATCTACAATTTTAACACAACGGTCCTGAGCAATGATACTTTGGATCGTCATTTTGGTTACTTGTTGTTTTATGCACTTTTTTGTGCTCTGACTGTTAAAAAAGGAATCAATCAACAGCGAGGCGCTGCGGTGTAGTGCTTAAGCCAAACGACAAAGAGTCCAGTTCCTGGGTTCAAGTCCCGCGCCGGCAACTATAAAACCATGCGTTACAGGCTCTTCCGCTAGGCTGTTAAACAAAGCCTCAGCTGTAGCTAGCTGATAATCATCGTCCAGGTTAATTTATTATTCTGGTCGTCGACTGGAAGGGCATCTGGCCGTAAAAACTAAGCTCCAATATAAGCATCTAACCTGCGCTAACATGGACATTGGACACGGCGTTACAGGCTTGCCTGTAATGCATTAGAATGGACGTCAAAAACGATGACGATAATTATAAGACGATTTTAGCTACCGGGTAGGTGGCTGTCGATGTGGTAGACCTTCTGCGTGTACTGGCCCCCCGCGCCCCCGGGCCCCTCCGTGTACGGCTCGTTGACGAGGATCTCCACGCCACTCCCCTCCCCACTGCTCTCCTCCCTGCTCTTCTTCTGCAACGCATTCACACAGCAACCCTAATGTCAACAGATCCAGAACGCTGCAACTTACATGTACGCTAACTAACCTCCTTTTTAGTTGTCTAATCTGTTAATGTCCATGTTTTCACACAGGCCATTTGCGCCCTGATCAGGACTTCTAGAACTGGGTGTTTACGGTCGGATGCCCTTCCTGACGCCAATAAAATAAATAATTATCTGGCACTGGGTTAACAGCTAGCGACGCTGTGTGTTTAATAGCCTTGCTGAAGGGTCTGTGACGCAGGTTTCATAGTTGCCGGCGCAGGGACTTGAACCCTGGTCCTCTGAACTCTAACTCTAACGCCTTAATCACTACACTACAGCGCCTCGCTTATTGGGGTCTAAATCTAAATTAATTTTTTTTTAACAACTTTCAGAGGGCTGTAACAAGACCGAAGTCATTACAAGGGCGCTTCGCACAATCCAATATCGATCACCGCAATTGTAGTTCACTAACACTGTTGTTGTTGTTGCTGTAGCCCCTTGCGGGGAAAGGTGATGCCCCATTTCACCAGCTGACGGTCGCTGGTGGTGGTTCCACAGCAGACTAGTTTGTTTGTTTGTTTGTTTCTTAACGGCACAGCAGCACACTAGGGCCATTATAGTGCCAAACGAGTTGTTCATTGA
>JAQIWG010009742.1:0-10418 GCA_034695025.1 Chamaedrilus cognettii
GCGTGCACAGCGTGCACAGCGTGCACAGCGTGCACAGCGTGCACAGCGTGCACAGCGTGCACAGCGTGCACAGCGTGCACAGCGTGGAACTCTGAAACCGAACTCTTTATCCGATCATATGTGTAGCCCCTGCAGGTCGGGGAACAAAGAATTGATCTGCAGCCCAGAGCTCCCCGGACGAGTCGTGGAAGGCGACTTAAGAGAGGGGCGGTTCTGTGGTAAAGTCGAGGCCGAGGCACAGAACCGGACTGTAACAGTCTTCGTTACTACACACGATCCTTAAACTCGCAGGGGAAGAAGAAGAAGATAATAATTGTAATTAATTTGGCTGTACAGTAGGTTTTCATAGAAACTGACAGTTTCTTTAGCAGCTATTACATGTAGTAATAGGCTTCATTCATGTGTCCGAGTATTGGTGAATTTTGCAATAATCCTGACTTTTAATATTGCATTGTGTGCAGAGCCCTTGTGATGACTTCGGTCATGATATGGCGCTTTAAAAATTGTCCGAAATCTTATTTGTTCATTTCTTATTAGTGTAGACCATAAATCTAGTAGCAATTTGAGTTTCACAATTTAAGTTAATTAATTAATTCCTAGATCTTTTGCGAGAAATGCACCATCTGCAAAAAAGAAAGAATGTGAATGTTGAAAATGTATTGTTCCCATAATGAACAGAAAGAGTCATTTTTGCAACAATGGCCATTGGTGTCATTATTGCCCGCCACAAAAAAGAAATAAATTAGGATAGGAGTTCACTCAAATGCTACGCATAGGCTATGCAGCTTGATCTCTGCATATTTTAAACGCTTCCCACTATTGTCTGCATTTAGAAAAGGTTTTATTAATTCAATCATGTTCGATTTAGATCAGAAACTAAGACGCCACTCAGATTGTGACGATATGAATGACGAAGCAATAGTGTGCGAGTCATGCAACCTATTCAGCGACGTTATTTTAGCTCCCAACAGCACGCTTAGCGCTCTGGCGTCGCTGAATTTAAAGTGCGAATCGGGACAGGCTATCGTCATGAATCTGCATTTTATTATAACGACTGGTTGAACACGACCCAATTCTATATCTAGGTCGGGTTTAATTAACCACAGTTCGTAACTTTATAACTTCGTAGTTTTTCTATCTTGGTTCAAGGCTCCGTGCTGAGCTTGAATGGTCACTCAGGGCCACCCACTGCTTCGCCCGTGCAGCGCGGACCCTCGTTTGTCTCATGACGCGAGCGCTGACGTCCAATCGGCTAATGCCGCGACCTGTCAGCGACACGGTAGCGCGGCTTTAGCTGTGGAAGAATGGTCCGACTGCATGAGCGTAACGAACGTGAGCGGGAAGCGCATGAACCGTGGGCGCGAGGCGCATCTACCCGAGAGCGCGGGGCGCATCTATCCGGGAGCGCGAGGCGCATCTACCCGGGTGCGCGGGGCGCACCGGGGCGCATCTATCCGGGAGCGCGGGGAGCATCTATCCGGGAGCGCGAGGCGCATCTACCCGGGTGCGCGGGGCGCATCTATCCGGGCGCGCGAGGCGCATCTATCCGGGAGCGCGGGGAGCATCTATCCGGGAGCGCGAGGCGCATCTACCCGGGTGCGCGGGGCGCATCTATCCGGGAGCGCGGGGAGCATCTACCCGGGAGCGCGAGGCGCATCTACCCGGGTGCGCGGGGCGCATCTATCCGGGCGCGCGAGGCGCATCTATCCGGGAGCGCGAGGCGCATCTACCCGTTGCGCGAGGCGTCGAGTAGCACGTATAAAGCGCATGAACCCACGCACAGCATAGAATCCGAGACTTCCGATCAGGGGTTGGTTTTTTTTTTAAATCCCCCTTTAAAAAAGAAAAAATGATCTCCACAATAAATAACGTTAATTTCAATGCAGTGACAACATAAATAATTTTGCGTGAAATCCATGACATCACGATACTTTAATGACGTCGTATATTATTTTAAATAGACTAAACAAACAGCTACCTTGAATGGCAGTTATGGGCTGCTGTTAAATTGTCTTCTAAGCAAAGGTAAAGGTAAAGGTAAAGGTGGGAACAAAGGAACGACTATAGAATCCACACTAAGACTTTCCGTTGACCCATCGAATAATTATTGGCATTGTGTAGCCCATTTGGCAGGCTTGAATTGTAGCCAATATAGGCCTAAAATTGTTGAGTTGTTGAGTTGCAAATAATGTGCAGGAGCTCATGGCCATCTATTAGCCATATTCCTACCAAGTTTTATGAAATTCTGTCGATTAGTCCAAAGTTATGAGCTTTTGAAAGTGACTACCTCACCGATTGTGTGAATTTTTTTTATTTTCCTCTGCGGCAGACTGTTAATCGTTGATGCTTGTTATTTTTTTGTTTAGTGAGCAAATCTGATTTTAACTGCATGGATGAAGATGAATATTGAGTACTTCTGACTTCAGAAACATTGCAAAAATTTAAAGCGTCATTTTTTTCTTTTTACTATACAAACACTAACAAATGTTTGAACAGTCGTCAATTCAAGACTAAACTGACAAGTCAAATTCAATAGCTCAAAGCTGTGAAACTATTGCAGAGAATGACACTCAATGCAACACTTAATAGGGAATTTTTTTTCATGAATTTACACACCATTGTTTCATTTGTGCAGCAAAATATCAGTTCACTCGATCTCAAAAATTCAAAGCTTTGCAAGTATTCAACAGAATTTAACGAAACTGTGCAAAAATGTTGGAAGTAGAGGACTATTTGTCCGTGCAATATGTTGTCATCGACAGATGTGCATTGCAGTAGTCATACGCAAAAAACCTAAGGGGTCGTTCTTTATGTCCACCCTGTATATATCAACGTGTAAATACAATGATTGAAATATTGACAAAATGCAAATAATTTCTAGCAAATTGCCATTCATTGTACGCGTGTGATTTTCCACCGACAGGTCGGATTTCTTGTTTATATCGTTTTCGTTAACGAAATCGACACTACACGCATTGCACAAGCTGGAGTGGGCCTAGCCTGATTCTAACTATCCCTCATAGCGTCATCGCCGCTGGATCATCGTTGAAAGTGGAGTATTAACCTGTCACTGCTATTTAGGCCTCTGAATGGTTGGCTTAATGGATGACATCTCTGATCCAAGTGATTAATTGCATGCAACATCTGTCTCACCATACTCGTGATGCTGTTGAGAAAAGCAAGCATGATAAACTGATACTAAGTCAGAAGACAGGAGTTTTAAAGCAGCGACACTGGTTCCCTCAAGCGAGCATTCTTCTTTCGTGAACAGAGCTCGCGAGCGAGGGAGTGAGTGACAGAATTGTTTCCTAAAAGGCACTATGTCAGCGCAAGTGGTTTCAGCTCCCGTCAATAGGCCCCAATCCCTTGTATTGAGAATCGCGACAAGAGGCAAGACATGAAAACATGGATTGGGCCTACATGACTTTTCGTACCAAGTTGCAATGTCAAAACATAAACATTTTCCTCAATGGCTCCCCACCCCAGAGCCGTGCGGCCCGTGCCCCCCCCCCTGAACTGAGGCCCACCCGACCGGAAGGCGCAGACCGCCGCGTCAGACGTCGACGCCCTTTGCTGTGCTGCACCACACCTGCGCACCGTTGACGATACGCGCGCAGTCCGCCCGTACTACAGCAGCGGGGCGGAGAACAGACGGAGGTATACATTTTTAGAACTTATTCTGCGTGTGGACCAGCGCGGGTGTCGCTACTCACCGCCAGCGTGCGCGCAGTTCGCCAGCGTCAGCAGGATAAGACCGGGCAGCAGAAGCAGCGGCAGCAAGTGAACTGTGCGAGGTTTCTCTGCGCTGCGCCCCGTGCCCTGTTGGGCCCGTCCCCTGGGGCCCCCTAAGTCCCGCCCAGCGCCTTGTTCGGTCCGCCCTCTGGTGCCCCCTGAGTCTCGCCCCGCGCTCTGCTCGCCCCACCCCCAGGGACCTCCTGAGTCCCACCCGGAGCCCTGCTGGGTCCGTCCTCTGGGATCCTTCAACGGTGTGATACAGGGACGTCGCCGCATTGCCGACGGCGTGCAGCAGAGGGGAGGGGAAGAGAGGGGGCTAGTAGCCCCCGCCCCGACGTCAATGACTGAATTAAACCGCACACACTAAACCTCGTCCCCCAGTTAACCCCGCATTCAGCCTGTTCGAGTCCGCCAAGCATCTGCCGCTGGCCTTAGTAAACGTGCAAATGTGCATGTATGTGACGTTAAACCACTTTACTCAAGTTTACTGCCTACACTGTACATGCCGTGCACACTCGATGTAGGCCTACATCGACTTTCCTGTCTCTCTCCTATCCTATACCTCTGATGACTTATAACTCAATAACGTCTTAC
Source organism: Chamaedrilus cognettii (assembly GCA_034695025.1). Lineage (NCBI taxonomy): Eukaryota > Metazoa > Annelida > Clitellata > Enchytraeida > Enchytraeidae > Chamaedrilus > Chamaedrilus cognettii. The sequence continues at coordinate 4,330 of JAQIWG010009742.1, forward strand.
TCGTTCTGTTAACTAAAAACCTTCGATGAAGGCCTATAATTAGTAGCCTATGTGCATCTAGAGAGCACATGATGTAGAGAGCATACAATGTACGTAGATATAAACATTATACATGTCAATTATCACAGTCTCCCGTTTCAATCGCTTTGGCGTCCTAGCTTATAAGTGTAAGCTATTGGGGCGTACTGGTATAGTACTGATGGACGCTCGCGGATTTCATGTATGCTGCTGCCTGTAACTCGAGACCCAAGTGGAAGAGTCGCCCTGTTGCCTTACAAGTCATAACGGCGTGCAGGCTCTTACACTTGGCGGCTTTGAGCAGACAATCAGTGTCACTCTAACTGATTGCATTTTAAAAGTTTCGGTTTTACGATACAAGTGAGATGCAGAGGAATTAAAGAATAATCCAATATCATCCAACCCAGTAACGAGCCTACTTCGCAAATCTGCCTACCAGACGCTATGGCCTTGCTACCCGTACGTGTAGGCGTACAGGTATAGCATTGCTCTGAGCCTGAGCCCAGTAGGCTGTCCTAACTTTAGGCTATCCTTGTGAATGACTTGTATTAATAATTGTGAAGGCCCCCTGCACGAGTGCAGTAGTACGCAGTAATACGTAGCTATAGCGTACCAGTACAGTTGCGATATTAGCAGTTTTAAAGAGATCTATTTACACTTAACTGAGTAACCTGCTAGCCGCAAGAGCATAGAGCGCAATGTTAATGTAGCTTTCCACATGTGTATAGCGACTCAGCGAGTCAGGCGTTCACACGCTGCGAGCTACACGTGAAGGGCCGCACTCCGGTGGCGGGCCGCCGTTTGTTTGCGACACGTTCGATGGGCTCTTGAGTGGCCTATACACTGTACGCGGATGCTGCGACATAGCGCAGCAGGGACGGGCGGAGCACTGGAGGCTATACACGTAGAGCCCTCACACTGTTACAGCCGACCAGTAGGCTACATGTATCCCATCGGCGCACGCATGGACCACAGCGCGGACCCAGTGAGTGGCGTGGTCCGCGCACTGGGTGCACATCTCGCAGCAGCGCCCTGCAGCACTCGGTCGTGTTAGCGTGTAGAGGCGCGAGTGGCGACACTTCGATGAAAGCGCTTCGTGTCACTCCGTGAATTTCGCTAGGCCATCTGACGCTGGTGCTGCTGCAGCTGCTAGCCAACTGCTGCTGTTAGTAGTTGATGCTGTTAGTAGTACCTAACTGCTCCTGCAGGCTTACTGCTGCTTCTAAGTTAGTGCCAACTGCTGTTACTATAGCGACTTCTGCTGCTATACCATGAACTGCGGCTGCTACTAACTGCTGCCGTTACCTACTGCTATACCTGCATCTGTTAACACTCTTGCTATTAACACTGATGCTGTTTACATCGCTGCTGCTAACACTACTCTACCTGCTGCTGTTAACTCTGTTGCTGTTAACACTTCTACTGTTACCTGCCGCTGTGAGTGCTGCTTCTGTTAACACTAACACTGCTGCTGTTAACATTGCTGCTGTTAACATTGCTGCTGTTAACATTTCTGTCGCTAGCATTGCTTCTGTTAACACTGCCGCTGTTAACGCGACTGCTGCCGCTTTTCGTCCCCTGTAATTCGGCGCCCGGAGCCCTCCCCCCCCCCCCACCCGGCCCCAACCCTCTCGCTACCCTAATGCGCTCACATCTTATTCTCTTTCACTCGCACTTAATTGCCCACACTTTGATCGATCTCATACTCTACTCATACTCTGCTGACACTACTAATACTCTGCTCACACAGCTCGCACTCGACTCACGCTTCACCCAACTTAAACTCCACTACCTCTCGCTCACACTCCACTCGCATTACTCACGCCACTCAACTCTATTCACACTTCACTCACGCTCCATTCACATTCCACTCACACTCCAGTCACACCCCGCTCACACCCCGCTCACACCCCGCTCAAACCCCACTCTCACCCCGCTCACACCCCGCGCACACCCCGCTCACTCGCAGTCGAGCCGTCGCGCCAACGCGTCGCTGCCCTTCCATCGATTGACGCGACGCGTTCCGTTTGGCAAATAATCCTAATTCATTAGCCAAGCGACGAATCACTGGCCGCCCTGACCTCGCCGCGCCACCTCGGGGCTGGTGTAGACAAACTCAGCCACCTCGGGGCTGGTGAAGACAAACAGGGTCACCTTGGGGCTGATGTAGACAAACAAGGCCACCTTGGGGCTGATGTAGACAAACAGGGTCACCTTGGGGCTGATGTAGACAAACAGGGCCGCCTCGGGGCCGGTTTAGACAAACAGGGCCGCTTTGGGGATGTTCTAGTGTAGACTGTGCGCTGTGCTCGATCAATCATTGATATATTAGAGCTGAAATATGGGCCTATCCTGATATAATTTGATATCTGACCACGACAATGACCTGAACCGCCATAGAATTTTTGTTCAACATTGAAATTTAACATCAGCGTTGTGCGCTCAGTTTCACGGCGCTTGTCATGACCCTACGTCATCACTACAATACGCATGATGGATGTCCCTAGAAATTGTATTTAGCAGGTTTTGAGTTAAATAGAGTGGGTTGAAAACTCTTTGCGTGTCTGAACTCAGACTGAGGCGCGGCCAAGTTGCAACTGATCCGAGCGCGTTCGGACTGTCTCATTGTGGCAAGTAGTACGTTACCGACGCAGCACAATAATTATTATTGCCGTTCGAATCTTCCTCGCGAGTCTCATTTGTGAATTATTCAAAAACGAAGCGAGGCACAGAGAGGTGGGCGTGAAGCAAAGAAAGTAGGCGGTCTATCGACAGCCAAGCAATCAACGCAGAGTCAGTCGTCGAGCGCCGAGCGAGGCGCGTGAGCACTGTGGTCTAAAGGATCGTTCACATTACATCTCACCGGAAGATTTCCCCGCCGGATTTTTCGCAGAAAGAGCAGAATTTTGTGTTTTGGGGGGGGGGGGGGGGGGGGGGGGGGGGGGGGATGTTTAAAAATGTTGTGAGAGTGGTCGAGAAAGGGTGTTCTTGAAACCAAGCAAAAATTGCGGTCCTCCCCTATATCTCTTTCTGCAGAACCCCTAGGGGATTCTGGAAAAATCACTGCTTCCCCGAAGATCTTCCTGTAATACGCCCGCCATCCGGTCGCAAGGTGCTATCGTTTTCCCCTCGTGAAGAGCTATTTTCCGCAAGGCGCGTGTTCCCTCAAGCGATGGTTATATTGTGGTTACTAGTAAATGCTATGCACAATTGCACATGCTATATACATGATCATATATATACAGCACATGCTATATACATGATCATATATATACAGCACATGCTATATACATGATCATACTGTATATATACAGCACATGCTATATACATGATCGTTCATGGAAAAACAACGGGAAGATGTGATGCAAACGCACGCGTGTTTCCGAAGCCTCGCCTTCTCGCAAGACGCCTGTGCACGGCCGCCTTAAGACAGCTCTTACCGCAGGATGACCGAAAGAGAGCCGACAGAGCAAATGTGAACGCGCCCTAACGTCTCGGTAGTGGTGGAACTGTGATCTACTTCCGCTGCTCTCTTCATTTCACCTCATGTCTTCACTCCAGAGGTAAAACCCTTTGCCCTCTTCACTCCAGGGGTAAAAATCTTCGCCCTCTCCCACTCGAAGTGACGCCCTCCAACCCCATAATCATCATAATGTCTGTCCAACAGCGACATTCTTAGCTAAGTTAGCTCAATACGTGACTGTGAGCTTCAGGCTGTCGGTCTTTGCCTTTGAGACAGCGTAAAGCCCCGAGATTTGTGCTTCTTGAGCCGTGTCAGTGTCAGTTCCTACTGGCTCAACTGCAAAAGCTGCATTAGCGGTATTAATACCATACAGTCTACCGTATTTCTTCACGTCCAACACACGTCAAAGTTCTATGTCCACTTCCATCCTGCTCGTTGTTTCACGCAGTGCTCGCCGCGCAGCTGGACTGGACGGCGGGCACACAACCAAAAATAACTGTCATTAACCGATCGCACGTGGTGCACCAGGGGGCAGTGGCGTCGCCAGCTATGGGGCACTGTGGCGTGCGCCACACCTGAACTTTCACATAAATTTCTTTTATTGACAAGAGATGATGCAGTTTATCGTAGCCAATTCCTGTAGCCCAATAAATTTCTGTTCCAGGCGTTAAGGATCATATTTCTAGACCTTCGCATATCAAGATGCAATTCGACACACTGAAATTTACATCTAACATTCATTTGCAATTTTTGTGTGCCCCACCGGAAATAAAATTCTGGCGACGCCACTGCCAGGGGGTACACACCTACTAGCACTGCGCTAGACCCGTCCCCTTTGACTAGCTGCCACAATCATTCACCCGCCCCCCCTCCCTCCGACTGCTCGAGGCCCGCCCCTTATCTCGCGACCAGGCTACGCTCCGACGCGTTCTGAATGAGCGCAAATATTGAAAGAGAGTCGCACGCCGACAACACAACAATTACGATCGCCGCGGGTAATGAGACGCGACCTCGCTGGCGTGTGTTCTTCCTCGGGGCTGGGCGCCGGGAGGGGTGCAAGGGAGGGATGCTTCTCCCCGGGGCTGCGCGCCGTCTGGTGTCGAGGGAAGAGATGCTTCTCCCCGGGGCTGGGCGTCGGCTGGGGTCGAGGGGAGAGATGCTTCTCCCCGGGGCTGGGCGGCGGGAAGGGTCGAGGGGAATGATGCTCCTCTCCGAGGCTGAGCGCCGGGCGGGATGCAGGAGTGGAGGAGAGGCACTGGCTCGGCGTTGGTTTAGAGGTGGGGAGACACAACGCTTCATGCGTGTAACCGAGTTAGCATCGTGAGCACACGTGCGGGACCGAGACCTCAACATCTCGCTGCAGGCCGCGCTGAGTACACACACCAGACACAGACAGCTGCTCTCAGCGGCGTGTCCGGGCTCACTCGCAGCAGCAGGGCGCACTCCGCTCACTCACGTGGCACTGCAGTACAGACCATTGGCTGCTGATATGGGCATCGACCGTATCATTGAGACTCAAAGAACTACGTCCCCCGAATGATCTCGGGGCCATGTTTCCTGCACGGTCCAGGGGTCACGTCCTCTGCGTGTCTAGGGGTCGTATAGCAGGCCGTGCTATGTACGGCAGCATAGGACAGCAGGCCGCGCTATGTACGGCAGCCTACAGCCTAGTGTAGCAGGCCGCGCTATGTACGGCCGCCTACAGCCTAGTGTAGCACGCCGCGCTATGTATTATCCTAGTGTAGCAGGCCGCGCTATGTATTATCCTAGTGTAGCAGGCCGCGCTATGTATTATCCTAGTGTAGCAGGCCTTGGGGCAACAGCGTCGATGTCGTCAGCTACCTCACGCCTCACTGCGCCACATGCATCACGCGAGTGATCACGCGAGAGATCACGCGACGCGCATGACGCGAGAGATCATGCGACGCATCACGCGATGCTCGGTGATATTGCAGGCTCTCAGTGAGAGGCAGCCAGTCTCGGCTGCGCTCAGTGGGTGAGTGCTGATGGATTAGACGGGCGGTGGCACGGCAGCAGCAGCAGCATCTTGTGCGAGGGGTGTACACGTGAAACCTCACAACTCCTCACAACCCTACAACCCCTCACAACACCTTAACACACGCCTGTGTTGTCTTGTGGCTACATACCCCTCAATCCCTCACAACCTCTCACAACCCTTCAACTACAAAACCCCTCAGCCCCGAAGTCCCGCACAACTTCTCCGCTCCACAGCCATTCATAGCCCCGTATTCTCACAATCCCTCAAAACCCCTCAGCTCCATAACCCTTCACAGTCACTCAGCCCCACAAGCTCTCACTTAAGGGCGGCATCACACCTGTGGCTAATGAATTGTGCTCCACATAACTCTGCGTAATAGCCCCTGTTTCATAAGATAATCCTTTCAAATAACCGATTCTCGGCAAGAGTTACTCGCGGAATAAGGTTAGACCACGGGCTTATCTCCACAAGTAATTTTCGCCAGGGCCTCCAATGCATTTACATGTACTGGCAGACCGGACGTTTGCATAGATTTTCCTTCAAAGACCTAGCGGAACATTTCTTCAGAACTAGGCCTAAAGTCATTTGCACATAATTGATGCGCGGGGG
>JAQIWG010009743.1:0-10417 GCA_034695025.1 Chamaedrilus cognettii
GGGGGGGATGGAGCAGATGCAAGAATCGAATGCGAAAATGATGTAGTGTGGGATGGTGATTGCGGATAGACTGCGATGCCATGCGATGTGGGAATAGTTTCATATTGCGGGGTTGGAATGGGTTTAAACCACGGCGCGGGGCGGGATGGGGACCGCGTTATAACACCGTGTCAGTCTATAGTCTGTGGCAGCAGCTGCTGCTAGGCTACCGCCGTACACAATTGTGTTTTAATAATGTTCAGATCCTAGACAAGTCAGTGCCCCCTCGTTGACTAGACCTATAATAAACCTATATATAGGCTTGTAATTATCTGCAGGCGACACCTTGCGCGTCCGTCGACAACGTAATAGCGCTGTCGTATTGCCGTGTACATTGTAAGGTAGGCTATAACGCTGTTATCAAGTCTTATTGTGATTTCCTCAAGGGGAACAAAGCATTGGCTTGCAGAGCTCCCCGGGCGAGTCGTAAAAGGCGACTAAAGAAGGGGCAGTGGTTCTGTGGCGGGCCCGTTACACAGACCCGGACTGTAAACCTAATAGGCTTCGTTAATTACACACAGTTCTGAAACAAAAAACGAAAAAAACATATATTTTTCAGTAATTTTTCCTTCGTCGATCGATTGCTTGTTACAGGTCAATCACTCGCGGACTCGGTACGAAGCACACAGCGACAGATCACGATGACGTCCCCTGCGCTTGTCCTGCTGTTGGTATGCGTCCCAGTCTGTCTCGTCGTCTCGCTGCAAGCCGCCTCAGTGCCGGAGATGGACGGAGCTGAGAAGGAATGGAGCGCGCTAGAGCAAGCCATGCCCCTCCGTCAGAGCGAACAGTGGACCGCCTTCAAGAACAGATATGGTAGCTGGCATGCATGTACATTGGCATGACAGTCTAACTGTGCAAAACTATTGATCAAACTTTTTATATTATTGCAGCTACTTGCCTTTATTTTCACTACAATACGAGCAATCACTAAATCAAGACAAAAATATATTTCATCAATTAGTTTAGCATGAAGCCATGCCACTCAGGCCTAGTGACTACCACTGGGAATAACTTAATCTCTTTGATTGTCCATGTTTTTTCCAGAGTTTATAGTTTCATTACAATGTTAGCACCAACGGCATCGTACACCAATAAGGACTACGCAAAGGAGCAAAAAAAATCTCCGTATGGGCATACACCCCTACTTAACCCTTATACGGATGATTGAAATTGACTATGGATCATTGAAAAGGAACTTGGCAAAACAAAAAAACAAGAATAAAGAAGTTATACTTGCTTCATGACATTGTGCTTTTGATGTCTGTGCTTGTAGTAATTGGCTGCTGTTGCTGAAGCAATAAAAATGAAAAGAGGTTTAGGGTTTCAATATCGTGAAATAACTGATGCGCTGTGCAGCTAAGGTGTACAGCAAGAGCGAGGAAGCAAAGCGCAAGCTGATCTTCCTCCAGAATCTAGCGAACATCGAGTTGCACAACTACAAGGCGTCCCTCGGACAGGAGTCCTACACGAAGGGCGTCAACGAGTGGAGCGACATGGTCAGCTTTTAATTCAACCGTTTTATTCACTTTTCTCGCGTCGCGGGCCGCGCTAAGTCCACACTTCACGCTGAAGGAAAAGTCTTGTTGGGCGGCCAAATATTAAATTTAGTTGATAACTGGTCAGCCTGCCGTTGCCCGCAGCCTTCTGCCTCTGTCTCTGTCTGCCTCTGTCTCTGGCCTTCGCGCCGTAGGACGGCGCGAAGGCCAGAGCTTCACCGAAGAAGCAATGTGTAGAGTTGTAGACTGTACTGTACAGGCTACTCGCCTGTTAGGTTGTTAGGTTGCCTGTATACATGCCAGGGCGGCGCCACGATTTTGAAAATGGTGGATACAAATAACTGTTTTAAAACGAATCATGCTGTTTTTTCCCTCATCGAGCCCAATTTTCCTCTCAAAACGAACTCACCGTGCCTATATAAATCTGTAATTATATGTGAATGTACACAATAACGCGCCTAACATAAACACAATATAATCATTTAAGCCTACCTATAAGCATTACATTTTAGTAGGCCCACCCGCCGTGGCAGTTTAATCTTTTTTTGCAAGTTAGATGTTGTGCAAACGTGTGACAGGAGTTTTCCGAGTTTGCTTCGCTGATGGCGAATTGCAAATTGCCTAAAAGCAAGAATTCGACGCTGATGGCGAAGAAATTCAAACGTCCTGACGCTGCAACTCTTCAGGACCTGCCCAACACTGTGGACTGGAGAACAAAGGGTTACGTCACGCCAGTCAAACAACAGGTCCATGTTCCACGGCTTGAAGACTTGTTTGTTATTTGAGAAGTTTAAGGATCGTGTGTAGTAACAAAAACTATTATGGTCCAGTTTTGTGCGGAGGGCCGCGCACAGAACCACTCCCCCTTCGTTAGTTGTCTTTTACGACCCGCCCAGGGAGCTGTGAGCATCAAGCCAATTCTATTTTCCCGGCTTGCAGGGGTAATTCGAGAGGTATGGGAGAGCTGTGCGACTAGAAAGATTTGAAAAAACAGCAGAAGCATCAGAGGAAAGTAAAATTTAAATCACGCGTTGAGCAGCAGCAAGCTCACTTACATATCCTTTTTTAAATCTTTAACTATAATTTTTAATATATTATCATACAGTAATATTTTCATTACATCGTAATGAATATCGTAACATTCATTACATTATCATATATTATACTTTAAGAGCCTTATATATCTTTAAAATAATAATTTACTACCGTAATTTATGAATTGTAAACTAAGTTGCAAACCACAGAGTGGATCGAATTCTAAATTCTATAAATTTTTTGGAAACACTCGCATTATTCATCATTATTAATTATTGACATGTATACCCGCATTACACGCCTACCCGCATTCTACATCGATTCCCCTGAAATTTTTTTTTTCGCTCTCTCTCCCGATGCAATGTAGTTGCCTTGGAACAAACTTCCTCAGGACATCAGATCAGACAAGACTTCAGGACTCTAAATCGAGGCTAAAACTCATCTCTTCAAAACCGGTATCCGTATGTAGTCCGCTGCACTTCTCCCACATCTACGATCCAAGCAACGATGTTTTTCTATCTCCGTTCGCATGACATTTTTTGGTGCGTTACAGGTGCAGTGGACATACACTGCATGCTTTAGGCCGACAGTATATTTAGGATAACCGAGCGGGCCGCGTTCTTGAATGACTTTCTTGCAAAACCGTCTCGCGTAATTGATTTTCTTGTGTGTTTCAGATGCAGTGCGGAAGCTGCTATGCTTTCTCCGCCGTAAGTTGCCAATACAGTTGAATGAGTTGTAATGAAGTAAATTAAATGTTTCGTGTCGACTGCGTTAAAGATCGGAAAACTGATCTCTAACTGCGTGCTACGCAAGCTAAATTTAACCCTGGTCATGTATTAGACGGGGGTATTGGAGGGCCATTTTGTTGTGTTAGATGGGAGTATTGGAGGACCATTCTGTTGTGTTAGACGGGGGTATTGGAGGGCCATTCTGTTGTGTTAGACGGGGTATTGGAGGGCCATCATGTTGTGTTAGACGGGAGTATTGGAGGACCATTGTGTTGTGTTAGACGGGGTATTGGAGGGTCATTCTGTTGTGTTAGACGGGGGTATTGGAGGGCCATTTTGCTGTGTTAGACGGGTTTATTGAAGGGCCATCATGTTGTGTTAGACGGATGTGCTGGAGGGCCATTCTGTTGTGTTAGACGGGGGTATTGGAAGGTCAGATGGCGCGAACGACCGGTAAGCTTGTGTCCCTGAGCGAACAGAACATTGTTGACTGCTCCAAGTCCTGGGGCAACTTCGGGTGCAATGGGGGCTCCCCCGAACGCGTTCTACAGTACATCGCCGACAACGGGGGGATCGACTCTGAGGAATCGTACCCGTACAAGGACAGGGTATTAATATTTGTTCACTTTACTTGTAGGCGGAGACTATCAAATTTCTTAAAGTAGTTCCTGCCGCAAGCTGTGGTTAAAGTGGGAGGGAGGAGGGCGGGGGGGGGGGCGCACGGGAATGCGCTCCCCCTGCTCACTCAAATTTGGACTAGCATTCTACTTTTAACATTTGCGCTCCGGCTGCTAAACATCGAGCACTGCTCAAATGGGCAAAAAACAATTTTTACATAGTAAGTTTGAATAGAGGTTGTACATAGAATCTAAATGACGCTTGGCGTTTGTTAGGGTGCTAGAGATTGCCCCTGTTAGATTGATATGGAATATATTTCTGTAAAGATGAAAAAGAAGTTCAAGAGATGCGACATAAGAAAGTCAAAAATGAGAGACTTCGTTGCTCTGCCGAGGCACTTTGACCACTTACTGCAGGGTTGGCCGAGAGTAAAAACTTACAGTGGTTACTAAGTAAATATCCATGTTTCACACAGGTTTAGACTTTAGAGCCCTGATGAAGACTGCTGGAGCTGGGTTGTTACTGCCGGATGCCCTTCCTGACGCCAACCAAACAACCTTCTGGAACCGCCACTGGCAATAAATCAACAAAATATGAACGAAGGTCATCGCTTTCTTATTGCTGTTTGCCGTGAGCACAGGAGCAGCCGTGCAAGTACCGAGAGGCGTTCAGCGTGGCGCAAGACACGGGGTATCAGTTCGTCTCGAATGGAGACGAGGAGCTGTTGAGGTGGGCGGTCGCTACCTACGGCCCAGTGGCTGTCAGCATCCACGTGCAGGACTCGCTTCAACAGTACGCTGGCGGTATGGTACTTGTGTGGTGCATATATACCAATCTGTATTGTCTTTTGTGAAATCTTGAGACTGTACATGTAGATGCAGCTCTAAGAGATTTCATCGAGACATCTGATTTTTTTTTATCCTACATCGAAATACCGCATCCTTCTGATCAATGGTGGTCGGCGAATGGATTTAAATTCCTTTCAATATGATTTAGGATAAAGTTTTGGCTTAAATTTATGGGCGTTTTGAGAAACAGATGTAATTGAATCCTGCGATTTGAGCTCTCTGATTCCGGTGGGCCTACGGACGGAGTATTACCCCTTTTTTATTGTGGACCTTTAGGGGTGTACAACGACACTTCATGCACATCGGATCTGGTGCTGAATCATTCTGTGCTCGTGGTCGGCTATGCGAGATACCCTCCTCTCCCTAAAGCGGGCGGCGTCGACTACTGGATCGTCAAGAACAGGTCAGGGTTGGAGTTTTTTAATTCTTCAGATATTTCAATAGTATACTGACTAACCCACTCTTTTTGACGTCTATTATAGTAATGTAAATGTTTTCACACGGGTTGGACGTTTTGTGCCCTTAAAGTCAAAATCGATGTTACCACTCGTCAGTTCTGTAAAACACGAAATTTTTGCTGCATGTTAATTTGGCGGTTTTGCCTCTTCGAAATTTAGCTGCACTTAATTTTTGACGCGTTTTTGACGACTGCCCATTATAGATAGATAATGCAAAGTAATTTTGGCGCATGTAATTTTTTGCGAGTCATGACCAATTCGCGAAATTTTCCAAAAGTACATATCCGTGTAAATTTCATGCTTTGCAGTATTTGAACATTGAATTGGCTAAACTTTGATTAGCAAAAATAGCGAATCGATTTTGCGTTTGATGCGCAGAGGGGGTCGAATTGATTTGGAATTTGCGACACAAATCCGCATAAATTTTTTTTGTTAATAATAATTAAAAATTTATGTTGAACTCTTTTCCAGTCTCTCAGTCTGCATGCATTTATTTACGTTTAGCTAATTGACGTCTGTCAGCTAGTAATTTTTTGACATTTGTCTCTTTGAAGTGTTGAAGTTATTTTGTCTAGCTACCTTGGCTTTTATGCAACAATTTAATTGTGGTTCTATAATTGGGCTGTAGGGCTTAGGCACAGGCGCAAGCCTTCTCGGGGATAGTTACCCCTTTTTGCCTAACCTCGTTACTTCTTATGCGATTAGTACATATACACTCGTATTTTGTCTTGAAGTAATAAATGTGGAAATAAATCAATAAAATACTGGATGATAAATGTCAGGCTTGTCAGCTTGTTTCTATGTTGTGTTGGTGCAGCTGGAGCTCGTTCTGGGGCGAGGAGGGTTACATCTTGATGATACGCGGGGCTGGTAACCAGTGCGGCATTGCAACGGAAGCAGTTCTCCCATCAATGTAGCTACATGTCTCCCGACCGCATAGCTACATGTCGTTCGATGATGTAGTTACATTTCATCTGACAATGGTGCTATACTATATGTCACCCGACAATGTAGCTACATGTCTCCTAACAATGTGGCTACATGTCTCCTTGCAAAGTAGCTACATCCTCCCTGCAATGTAGCTGTCCTACCAACACAACAGAACTCCTACCAACCCTGAACGGTCCTACCAACACAACAGATACCAACACAACAGAACTCACTGGCCCGATGCATGGATGCATGGATGCATGGATCCTTCTTAGACACGATGTCACTTCGCGACTGTGTGTCACAAAATACGTTTATTGTATTGATGTTATGCTCAACAAACCAACAAGGAAACAAATGTTGCATCTCGTGAAAGAATCTTGCAGTGGATGGCGATTGGCGCTGTTGAAATTACAAGTGTATAGTAGGTTAAAAATGTCAGGCCCGACCTCCTAAAAAATCTGAAGTGGCCCGACCTTTGGCTTGCAACAATAAGTAGTAGTGGCCCGACCTGTGAAGAAAAAAAATTCTCCCACCCCCCCCCCCCCCCCCCGGTCACAAAACTGTCCAACCTTCTTTGGCTGAACCGTGCACAGGGCTCCACTGAAAGGTGTGCAATATACATGTAACAAATCTTTAGTAGTTTTTTACAGACTCTGTAGTGGTGTAATTCGCCTAGGTTTATTTTGTAAGTTTTAATTGCTTGCTTGTGTCATTAATTAACTTTCAGATATAACAAAATGATAAATGGTTTTGCATGCATGTATTGTATATGTTGAATAATCTTCATGCGAGCCGTCATGAACCGTCAGCCCAACCCCCACGCATTGTGGGGAGAGCTAGTTGATTTTTAGTCGTTATCTGATTCGTGATCTTAAAAATTCATTATAAGGCCTTCGTGGCTTAAATGTTAAAATGAATGACGATAACGATTGGTCCATGATGGTGCGCCAAAGTGAGACTAACTTACGGACGTATAATATAGCCAATAAGCAGCAGGCTGCAAGTATACGTGGCCTACTACGTACACATTGTATCCAATGATACAACCCTAGGTGTATCCTTGGATCAGCACTATCTTCAAGACGACAGCTCGTGTTGCTGTGCTGAAGTCTCGACCTTAATTGTCTCTGCGCGTGCAGATGTAGACACCTGCTACAGTCGATTAGCAATTGAACCGGTATAACCCTTTGACTGTACCTTTGCCCAGGGCAGAGTTCAGTTTAGCCCTTACAAAATAGGAGTAGCGTTATGCATACTGTTTATAAAACAGGAGTAGTGCACTCCTATGGCTTTCAAAATAGGAGTAGTCCTATACATGTAGACTACTCTACCGTCGTTTAATTTCACGAGTAATGCTACTCCTACCCATTTCTAAATCCGAGTAGGGTTTCATAATACCTCGTTTTTAGAGTACTACTCCTACTAAGCTTATCCCTGGCCCACGATCACCATTGAAACTTGCATGCGGCATGTCCTACTTGAAAAGAAAAAGGAAAAAAAAACTATGCTCATTGTTGTTTGTTGAAAACAAATATATCGTCAAGCGGGGCCAGAACCGAAGGCCTGTAATTATTAGCTGCACTATATGTGTAGAGCGCTAATGCATGCAGATCTATGCAACTCACTGTGCACTAAGGTCAGGCCAGGACTCTGGCGCAGGCCACAAACTCATCAATCACCCGCTGACGTGCTATCAACCGTGAACGTATTCTTTCGCTGCTGCAGTCTGCGTGACACAACGCTTGATGGACCGAGTAACTAGACCGTGCTGCACTGAGCCCGTGGGGATCGCTAATTTTCAATACGCGCAAGGTATAGTATAGTGTGGCCTGCCGCCACGCTTGAGGGGCTGAGTAGCGATACCTGAGTACCAAGACTGAGCGCACAGCTATCTTTAATTTATAATGGGGGCACAGGTAATATAGCATAGCCTTCGATCGGCTGCATTTACCGCGGTCAACACCGCGGTATCCGAGAGATTCACCGCGGAATTTACCGCGGTATTTACCGCAATTTTATTTACCGCAATTTACTGCGGAATCCTAGAAAATTGACGCCAGATTTAGGAATACCGTCGAATTTGCGAGATTGATCTTTGATTTATCGCGTGATTTTGCGCAGCAGATGTTGTAATAACGCTGCAACGGGTTCTACCGCAACAGAACATCAGGACTAGAACTACCGCGGTAATACGGATCAGATTGTCAACAATACACCGTGCTTTAAAACGGTTAGCCAAATCCCGCGTCTGTAATTCTGTAACATGTTACTGTTTCGCAATTCTATGCATGTAACTTATGATGTTAGTGCCAGTAGGCTAACAGTATGTGCAACAATTTTCTTACTTTTTCCAGAAATACGTTGACCATGATGCAGTATAGTAGCTTACACTTGGAAAGTTGAAAAAATCGTATTACATAAAAGAATTTGGATTTTGCAAATGCAGGTTTGTCACCGTATGCGCAGGATTTTAAATTTACTGCGGGAGAGAGACGAATTAAAGTTGCGGGACGGAAACGAATATGTAATGGTATTGCGTGGTGGGGATTATTGGAGATGTTGGTGCGGGTGTGGGTGGGAACCGCGCTATGGCGCCATGTCAGTCCTGGTGGGAGACAGCTGCTGGAGGACTGTGTAATAGTACGCAGTCTGCTACAAAGGCAGCTGGCTACATGGCCTATACAATGTCGCGCACATGTAGCAGGTTGTGGATAAGCTAGGGAAGACAATGTTTCAGCTCGGCTAGCTGCTAAAAAAGCGAGACGCTTGTGAGCGGCACAGTGCGTCAGCACGATATCCCTGTCAAGGTAGTAGCGTCAGTAATTGTATCAGCTGCGCTGTCACTATAGCTCTGCCGTTAATCACGTTCGTGCGAGTATTTTCAGCTAATATACTACAGAGCGTGTGGCACTATTAGTGTCAGGGCGATCGACGATACTGCAAGGCTTGACTCACTCTAACAGACCTGTCTGAAGGAGTTATCGATAATGGCCAGGGATGCATCTGATTCTAAAACGAGATGCTGGCTTGTTTGTAATTGTTAAAATGACTTGACGATAATACAATGGCGTTTTGCAGCCATGTTATAGGCCTATCTTTTCGTTTATTGTGTTTTCTTTATGCCAGATCAGCTGTTCAATAGAGAGTTATTTGAGTCTAAATTGCTATAGAACAAAAGCGATGTTAAACCTCAAATCAAATTTCAACTCTCTATTATTGACGGTTCTACTTGATTAGGGGATCATTCAGGTAACTCTCGATCAAACAACTGGGCCTCAGTGATCAATTATTGATCTATTTAGCTACGTCATCGATCTTTGCTTGTATACATCTACAGGTCAATCACTCGCAGACTCTAGCACACAGAGACAGCTGAGCGATGACGTCATGCACTGCCCTCGTGCCGCTGCTGGTATGCGTGCTTGCCTGTGTCGTTGTCATGCTGCGCGCCGCCTCAGTGCCGGAGATGGAGGGAGCGAAGAAGCAGTTCGATAGCGCGCTGCGCTTCGAACAAGCATCCCTTCTCACGCAGCGTGAACAGTGGACTGCCTTCAAGAACAAACACGGTAAGTCCAAACGCTAGCTACAACTAGGACTACATACATACACATATACATAGAAATTGATTGCAGGCATCTTCAGTATTATGCACACAATTTATCAAATGATGTCCTTATCATCAATAAATACATCAACGATAATATTAATAGTTGGCTAAATAAGCGATAAACTAACGATAACGTAAGGACAAATTAACGGCAAATCAACAATAAATTGACGATAAATAAACGAAAAATCAACAGTAAATTAACGATAAATCAATGGTAAATCTGTGGTGAAATAACGGTAAATCAACGGTAAATCTGTGGTAAAATAACGGTAAATCAACGGTAAATCTGTGGTAAAATAACGGCAAATCAACGGTAAATCAACAGTAGGCTTAAATAAAGGTTATCAGTGATAAACTATGAAGCAAAATGACTGCACTGCGCAGGGAAGGTGTACAGCAAGCGTGAGGAGGTCAAGCGCAAGCTGATCTTCCAGAAAAAACTGGCTGAGATCGAGCTGCACAACTACAAGGCGTCCCTCGGACAGGAGTCCTACACGAAGGGCGTCAACGAGTGGAGCGACATGGTCTGTTGTTTGAACATAAGGTCTCCTTTACGCGCTGCATATTTATCATGTAATTTTACATGTAATTTTACATGTAATTTTACATGTAATTTTACATGTAATTTTACATGTAATTTTACATG
>JAQIWG010009744.1:0-10417 GCA_034695025.1 Chamaedrilus cognettii
TATCATATCATATCATATCATATCATATCATATCATATCACATCACATCACATCACATCACATCACATCACATCATATCATAATCAGTGTCGTATGAGCAATTGAGATCAGTGCTAACGCCTGGTATCAAGCCATCCGCTTGAAAGTTAGCAATTAAATTTTTCCTGTTGCCATTCAATTCTCAGTGTAGTCAGTCGTTTTGACTTCATCAAAGCAAAAAAATGTAATAAAAATATGTTCCGAGCAGAGCTCTGTGGCTTTCGTCTATAGGCACACGCGGAGTCATTTTGTGAATAAGTGTATATTAAGTTACTAAAGTTACTAAAGTTACTAAAGTTACTAAAGTATGATCGCAGCCATTGTGGCAAATTAATTGTTCGAAAGCGAGGAACGAATGACATTGGGTGCTTCATCTATAAAACGGTGCTGGCTGATTTCTGATTCAGCGAAATTGATAGCGAGTTTTTTATACCACGACAATTGTCATTTAAAGTGATTAGTACGAGTAGCGCAAAGACGCTTGCGGTATCAAATGATGAGCTAGATATATAGAGCTATGCAATGTGGCCTAACCCAAAGCAATCTTCATTTCATGTGATTTTTTGGTCCAAACCGCAATATTACATCATTGGGGTGAAAGTCAAATTGATAACAAGTTGTTGGTTGATTTTGCACTTAGCGATTACGTAAAAGTGATCCGCGAGACCACGACAGACAGTAGCGGTGTTATTGTGTGGGTGCTTATTGTATAAGTTAATTATTCCATTCACAGTCTGTGCACTAACTGCATTTAATCCCCTTTGAGGTCTATAAGAGTATAACAATTGCAAAATGCAGTTGTACTAATCTGCTATTTGCTTGCTCTCGTTCTTGAGCTATTTTGAAATGTAGGCAGTATTTCCATTGTGGTGTATTATTGCATTGCGCCAATCGTCATTATGCAAGTTTGATTACCGTGTAGGCCCCTATTAAACATGACTAAATATAGCAGTATTTCAAAGTCGCAAGACACTGATCGAACATGAAGCATGGCTACAAAAAATTCAGTCAATGTTGAGAAATGTCGAGCAAATCTGGCAGTTTTAACTAATATAGCAAGAGACAATAAATGATGTAGTTAACCTCTCAGACGATTTCGATCAATGTATTAATTGCGTGAAAACGAGGAACAAATGGCATTGTTTGCATCACCGACGCAATACTACTGCATAGCTGAGTTCTGATTCTGTACAATAGATAGCGATTTTTTAATGACATGCCAGTTATTCTTGCAGTAACTTTTCTGACGCCTCTTGCTTAAAACTCGTCAAGTTAAAAGGATGGATAGGCCACGATTGAGAGATATAGTAGTATTTATGCAAACACTGTCTTCTGGCATTTGAATTAGCCTGCATTGTCCTGTATGCAGACTGCTCGACGACGAAGGCAAGAAGCCGTTCATAGCTGAGGCGGAGCGGCTCCGTCAGCAGCACAAGAGCGAACACCCCGAGTACAAGTACCAGCCGAGGCGTCGCAAGCTGCTCAAGGCCATCCCCTCCTCCGCCCCTGACTACCACCCCAACGCCTCGGCCCCCGGGGAACACCACGGTTCTAGATCTTCCGTCGGGGTTTCACCGCGTCACACGCCGTACGGAGCGTACGACTATCACGGGGGATTTCAACTGCCGCGTTCGACCGTGATGCCGCATAATCGTCAACAGGTCTTTGATTGAAGCATGTTTAGATATTAGAATCAATACCATTATGCCAGAATCAATGTCTTTAAAAATTTTGCTTTATCTAGTCGCTTTAATTGATATGAAGGCCGAATAGACAACATGATACGAGCAAAGATCGACGGCAGGTTTTTGATAAAGGCATGTATAGAATCAATGTCCTCAAGCTAGAATCAGTGTCTTTAAAATTGGTGTCATTTAGTCGCATGAAGTGTTGCAAAGACCGAATGAGCAATATTATACAATCGATAATTACACAAAAATGAATAACGATAATTTTTTCCTAGCAATGATTTGGTCATTAGCCCGGATTTGAAGGACGTTGAGATTTACAAAGCGCTGATTTTCTCATCGGGAATGTCCACTACTACTTAATACTTAATATCTATTTATTCCAACTTGAAACTCATCTCCATTTCATATTATTTATTCTTCCCGTAGCATCCGCAGCAGCATCCGCAGGGCACGAGGCAGTTGCTGGACGATGAAGACGAGGATAGCAGCGGGGACTGCGTGGCAGGGCTGTCCGGTGGGAGCCCCCTGGGTTCCGTGGGGGGCTCGGGGGGGCAGGAGCACCCCTCCCCGCCCATCACCCCTATCCACGTCACGAGCACGAGTCACACGATCGGGCTGGGGAGGGGGCGGGAGGGGGGGTTGATGGAGCATAGCCCGCCAAGTGAGATTTATTTTCAAACTCTTTTTCAGGAATTTGTATGGTATTGATTCTGTATTCGTCAATATTATTTTAGTCTTATGTATATTTATCATCGAAATGTGGTGTTTGCGTGTACAAAGCCTGGTTTGGAAATTCCTGAGTTTGTCACCAGTTTTTTTTTAGCATAGTGCTATTAATAGACTAATCAAGATGCAGATAATACCGCTGTCTAACATTGACAATGCATCGTGTTTGTTATCTGCCTAAATAAAAAGTATTGCACGTTGTACATATTTCGGATTGGCCTACGATTTTATTCAAAATTTAATATTCATTTAAGAAATTAACTATGACATTTATTTTCAGCAGAGCTATTACTCAGATCCTTAAAACAATTTTTTCAAACCGGAAAGCCAGACAGAAAACTTTGGCTTGCCATTCTACAGAACAGTCTTGATTTTAAATAGAATCACCAACCCGAGTGAAAGTCAGAGGACAGCCCGAGTTCGTCACTCGCATTAAAGCCTCCCGCTAATGCAACGCGACGACGTATCGTCTAAAAATATTCTCCCCGACATGTGTCATAACTCATATAGGCCGCCCGACGGCGTTCACGGTTCACCCATATCGATATCGCCAGAAGGGCTGGCGCAGAAACTCTTAGCACGACACATTCGGTTAGGCGCTTGAGTTAATCCGACACCCGTCGCAAACTTTTGACGAATGGACCTTCCATTGTAATGTCGTCAGGTCGAACGCCGAAGATCCGAGACTTTAGAGTTTATCTCGGTACATTTAAATACGACGGCCTGAGCGGGTTATGCTGCGCGAGTGGCTTGATCTACGGAAAGTTTTAGCTTTCAGGCTTTTACTGAATCCCTATTTTGAATTTATTTTTTGCTTAAAGACTGGAGTAACTACATGTAGTTCAGGTGTCGTATGCGGCGCCACGCGTGACCTAGGAATATATGTATCGTATCATTAACCATTGGACCATGAGAGAAATTGACTAAATGGTTCAAACATAGCGCGTTTTTGGATGCATTATGCTAATTACACTTTATTGCTATTAATACACTGTAATGTTACCCATTCTTATTTTCTGCTACGGAAACGTTAGAATATCACATCACATCAATCAAGCACATCAATTACAAAGGCCACAGAAATTATAATTTCTATAAAATGCGCTATAGGCTTTATTTTGTTTTGCCTAAACCGTGTGCATTTTTATTGTCTTCAAATCTACATACTGTAACTTCCTTTCTTATTTTGTACGTTTTTCTCGATGGTCTTCGTGACTAAAAACTTTTTTTCGAAAACTCATGATCAAAACTGTAGTCTAAAATCTAAACGAAGCGTCTTGCTTCATTTTGAAAGCGCTGTTTTTAGCACACTTATCTGCGGCCTACGTATCGATTTGCTAGTGCTTAACAATCTCTAATTGATTGCGCATCAAACGATGAGACAGGCAGATGACGACGTCGGCAATTATAGCAATCACTTCTGTCAATCAGCTACGTACCGACACCGCTGTGCCGACACTGGCGCCTACTAACAAGGGTGGGCTATAGAGCGTTACTCTCTCGAGAAAAATTAAGGAGCGCTGAACGATGGCTTGGACGGATATATCACGCGTACGTTGGAAAAACTTTGCCACCTTTGAGATTTCGCCATCGAAAAAGTTGCGTTTGACTAAACCTTCCGCGTTTGACTGACTTATTACGAATTAAGTAGATCTTTATCTCGTGCCGCTACTCAGTGTTTCTACTTAATGACGTTTTAAGTAAATTAAACGGATTACAGCGTACGATGGGTGCGCGTAATTTCGGCAGCCACTCGCATTTTCAGCATCAGAAACATGCTGAAAATGAAACTCTTAGCAAAATTGGTATCCCTAAAGGTTTTAGCCGCTTCGACTGATCGGAGGTAGCGTAATTGTTGCAAATTAACTGCGCACACTCTTTTCACAATCATCCCGCATCCAGTTCAATACTTTATTATCGTCACCACTGGCCTACCGCTTCCCTCTCGGCCGCCATCAAACTCTTTAATTGCTCTAATGATCTTAAACTGCGCGTAAGATCACTTGAATGCGAGTGTATGGTGCGTGAGTGGCCCTCAGTGGCTGACAGAGCCGACGCTCTTGAACGTCGCTTTGGCGGCGCGCGCCGGTGGCAGGCGTTTAAGTGTCAGGCGGTGACAGCAAAGGCCGAGCGCTTGTCAAGTTTGATGTCACCGTGACTGCATGGCGCTAGGTCATCGAGTCGACCGAAGGGGTGGGAGCGGCGCGGAGCATGAGGAGGGGGGGGGGCGCAGCTGACCTCCCAGATCTTTCTCCTCCAAGCTGCCCCCTCATATTTCATATATATCAGGAGGGTAGCACTCTCCCTAGTTAGGAGGTATAGAGCGTCTCAAAATAGAATGATAAACAACAACAACTCCCTCATATAGAAAGACGAGTAGAATTTTTTATGCAGAATTTTGCATATGCTTTGAGGGCATAATTTACTGTTCTCTACTTCGCGTTTGATCTCAAAGAGTCGCGTATAGGGTACCGTACAACATTACGCTTCGATTTGAGTCTTTGTGACAACGAGGTAATGCAAAAATTGGATCAAAATTAACCTTAGGTATCCACTTACTGCCTCCGCCTTGCGTACATGTCTGCACTTGTATGAGCACCCCCATTTGAAACGCTTGGTTACGCCACTGGGCGTGAGGTCGTGAAGAAAGGCGTATAGAGGAGACTCCCTTGTGTCCTTGCTTCCTAGTGTGCACGAATGTTGCACTTTGATAGTTTAGAAGAGTGTCGACTACCTGTAGTGGTGTGCTGGAGGATGTAGCGGGTGTGACACTGGCTGGCTGTCACGCGGAGGCCAATAGTTCGGCTAAAAATAGAACGCGTCGCATGCAGGCTAGCCTATGTACCAACCTTTATACAGCTTGATTGTCACGATTTGATATGATTTGACTTGAATAGTCTTCCTTATTCAACCTTCAGCCGGGTTTACACCCTAATGTCCGCAGCATGCTGTTCACCGCTAGGTGTTGCTAGCTCTACATGGAATTTCTATTTCATGGGCCGAGAATTTCATTTCTTCTTTTAACGTCGTCATTCTATCTATAGTTTTCAATCAATCGATCGATTCTATCAATTTTGTTAAATAAACAAACTGCACCAATCGAAAAAATGTTAATATCGTGTGCATCTTGATTCATGTTTTTCCGCATTTTTCATATTGGCCCATATTGATTAAATTGACGTGAATAACAATGTAGTTATACGTTTCTGATGTTCAGTATCATGAAGCTACTTCCTCGCTACTTCTGCTCGATTTAAGTCACAAAAGGACTAAAAGTGGTGAACTAACTCCAGAAAGGACATCGATTAGCGGATAGTAGAATGCTTGGCCTGTTTCGTTTCTATCGGTAAAAAAATTGTAAATTTGACGCGAATCCTCAATATTTTTTGTCAAACTGATCATTTCTATGCCGTAATGGCAAGGACACTTGTCATACTGACTTTGCTAAAAAATATTAACTGTTACCAGCGTAATAATTTCAGATTGCTAGCCATCCTCGACCACGATACCTGCTTTGAAGTTTTAGTCACTTTTATAGCTCGGCTGAGATGTGGCGATAAATGATTAGTGATGGGTCTGAGTACAATATTTGTTTACAAATTCGGCAGCGTGTTCATTTTTGCAAAAAGGGCCTACCTGTCAAGTGTCGTTTGAGGTTGTAGCTTGCCGTCATGGGCTGGCAATATCTCGTCGGCGTATCTTTGATTTAGTCAAAAACAGTCCTAACTTCTTCGTGTGTGGCAAGAATATTATCACGTGGCTTCGTTCGACGTTCTTTCGTTAAATATGGGAGCGAAACGCGTAGAATTATGATCAATGGTAGTAGGAATTGTATGGGATAACAAGTTGCATGCGGTCTATAGGCTACAAGTCGTACGTTGCATGCCTATACCAAATATAATCTTGACAGTTGTGTAATACAGGTGGGTGATTAAAGAGCTAAATCTCTGGATTGTCGTAGAGTATAGTAACTACAGTTTGTTACACGTACGAGCAACGCTAGCTGGCCTCTGTATAGAACAACCTCTTGTATAGTTAATCATTAACGTCACTTTTATACATACGTTAATACACCCATGTTAATTTTCACCGTTTGCAGTATGCCATTTCCAGCTTCAGAACATATCTTCATCGTCCATTTTGTCGCTATGAATTTCTGTTCAAACGCTAAAACAGATATCAAACCAATTTAAAATATTCAATCAATCAATCAATTTGTTTATTCTGTCATCTTGCATTGTAGTTAGGCCTATAGTCGTATTGCACAACAATATAAAACGATAATATTTTTATCAAATGTTACATCTATTATTAGTCTCATCAATGTGTATTGTTGCCTACAGACTATGGACAGCGCTGCTCCACAGAACTTCTGTCCCCAGCCACGCTCTTGCCCGGTCTCCTCCCCATCGAACAGGGCGATGGAGGCGACGAAGGATTCGAGCAGTATATCTCCCCGATGGGTTCCGCCCCTGGGGGAGCAGGGGGGACTCTTCCCCCCTCCATCCCCCACGATCACGCCGTCAGACCGTTAGGCGCCGTATCCCCCCTTCAGTTTTCCCCTACAGGCGCCTCCATCGTGGCGTCACAGTCGCTTTATTTAGCCAACCAATCAGCGCACTCGTTTTACATGAATTCCTACGGCGCAGCGGCTGCGGCTTCATCCGTGGGTTCCCATCCGTCCATGCGAGGCTCCGCCCCCTCGTCTTCGTCAGCTAATCACCGACTGGCTTCGAGTAATTCCGGAGCAGAGGGTCACGTGATGTCGCCCGACTCTTGCTTTCACCACGACTACGATGACGTCACGAGCTCGACCTTCAGCAGCGGTTACCTGGCAACGGACGGCGGTTACCTTGGCAACGGCGATATGTTGCTAGGCAACAACGCGGGGGCAGCCACGATGAAGCGTTGCGATGGCGGCGGCGCGGATCAGGGTTCGAATCCGGGGGGGCTGCGCACGCGAATGAATTACGACATGAGCGGGGTATACGGTACAAGGCAGTATGGCGGGGGCTACGGGGGAGGATTATCGGAACAGGACCAGTATCCTGGGGGCGTGGCTATGGGATTGGTTGCCATGGCAACGGGGGCGGGGCAGCAGCAGTACTACGGAGCGACAAACAATAATCAGCAGATACAGCACATGCTGGGGGGTGCGGCGGGATCCCCGGAATTGAACTATATGAGGAACAGGGTAGGTTTTTCCGACGGGCGAACGGGACCGGATCAGATGGCACAGCGTTCGGGTTTGTCGGGAAATTCCTGGTCTAAATTTTCTTCTCAGTAGGTTCTGTAGTGGTCACAAATATATTTGTTTGAAATTATGATATTCATCGACTTTTTCTACTACTTCTTAACGCCACCAGCCTTCCAAAGCATTTCAAAAAGATGTAATTTAAAAAAAAAAAAAAAATTCAATAGGTTCATTGATATAAGATTGATATATTGCTGTTGAAAGAGACCGATGGGAAAGAGATTGGTAATTAAGAAAGAGATTCCAGAGACTGATTTCAATGCACTGCAATAATTTTCGCTTTTCAGATCGTTCTGAGATTATTTTTTGACTAGTATTTATTGCTGATTGCTTCGGAGTAATTCTTGATACCTGAACCGATTTCGCCGCTAACTTTTCGACGCTGCTTTGCTGGCAATTTCGATTTTAACAACATGCTTGTTAAAATACCCAAGCGTTGGAATCGGTGTGTATTGTTCGATGTTTTGCTAAAATATTGACTTCAATAATTCTATATATTCAATGGACCTAGATACATTAGCTACGTAGCTCTTTATTTGGGATTATAATCATTATTTAAGCTATGGCTAAAATAGCAGCAATATTTCCCAAAATTTATGAATGCACCAATCAATCTTCCGATGTTATTGCTACTAGATATCAATGTATTCGTTTAAAGCTGTGCCTTCCTGTGCCGATTGCCTTATGGGGTGCCTTACAGGTTGATTGCCTTATAGGTTGTTTCATATTCGCGACAGTTATCCATTTTCATCGATTTCATTCACTTTGTATAAATCTACCCAGTGCTGAAATTGTTGTTGAAAGTTGTTCTGGCAGAGCCTCAAATAAGAATATCCATAATGCTGTCTCGCGAGGGGCGAGTATTGTTCAAGCGTGACTGCCATGTTATAATGTCCACACGATCGCTCGTTTCTTATCCTCGACACTGTGTACATAAAGTATTGGTTCGCTCAACGTACACGCTACTGATAATTTTAAATGTTGCCCAGCTATGTATGATATATCACCAAATGAATCTTAAATTATAGCTTAAATGGACGTGTGGTCTTCTTAACACACTATTTGCACGCCTCTACTATTGACCCGCGCTCACTGAGCATGCGTTTAAATTGTCATTATGTTCTTGTTGTCTTTGTTAAACTTTACTTTTTCTCTTTGGTGTGTGCATATGCTGATATAGTTAGACCCATTGATGCTTGTCGACTAAGGCGTGCAGATAGTTTCAAATCGAAATAAAACCAATTCTCTTTAGTTATTTTTTCACATTAAAAATTTCGTTACAATGATACTGTAGTTTAGGTTTAAAACCTTAATTACAGTATTATTGTAAGGACATTGGACTTGATGCAACGATCGTGGTAAAAATTTGACTGTTCTAAGCTTATTTAAGTGCCTGTAAACCGGTAACAGGGTAGAGACTATAATTATGCAGAGGATATACACTATATTGGTTACTTGGCGCATACCAGTATTCGTACTAGAATTCTATGCATGTAGGCTACACGACGTACCATACTAATTGCAAAGGCAGAAATTTGTCAACTAATTGTGATGAAATATCAGGCATTGTGTGAATCAGAGACGCATAATGATAGGCTTTTAAGCGAAGATAAAACACAGCATACCTTATGCTGTACACAGCACACCGACGCTTATGTACTCTAATATAAACAGCGTGTAATCTCTTAAATAGAATGTGTCCAAAAGGTTTCATCACCGTTACAGCATTCTCATTAATTCAGCAATTCAGTTTACGTGTAGAGTGAGTTTTTACCTATGCTAAAGAAGTTAAGTGTAGTCAGTCGTTGCGGACTGGTGATTCCTTCCGTTTTTCTAATTTAAAATCTAAAATAACTAGTGGCGCATTTCAGTTAAACTCAGTACGTTGTGTCTTTCTAACGGTAGCCCTACGTTTTAAATATCAATTCCATCGCGCGTGGGTATATTAAGAGCAGCTGAAATGACCACTGACCAATTAACCTGACCATTTGGAAATTTCGATACTCGTAACCAGGGACCTAGTAAAGGAAAGGTTATATTTGTGTTGTCGTATTGTCTGCAAGCAATTAGGCCTGCAATATTATTGTAGGCGCCAAAGGATTTCGCGTCACTTCGTGCACCCTTGGCAAAGGCGCTCAATTTCGTCAGGCCTGCAAATAATCATCCACCAGGGTGGAGTGCAGTAGAGAAGTTGAGGTTGACGTTGAAAATAATGTTGTATTTATGGCGGTATGGGGCATAGTTAGTTTGATAGAAACTTGTATTGCATTTCTGTATTGATAATTATTATGGCATAACATAACTGCATGGCATTACGCAATTCATCATGAATCTTGGCAGTATTCTAAGATGGTTTTTTAATTGCTTAAGAAATATCCATATTTAATTGAGAAGGTGTATTCTGGTGTCATTATCAGACATTGAACTTGTGACGCTAATGCTTCCAAGTTTCAATTAATGTGTAATTTAAAACGCAAACTGAGGCATATTTTATTCTGATATTGTGTAATGTAATATTTTGCAACAACAATATTTTCAATAACTACATGTAAATCGCCCATTTCGTTGTCTATTTGTTAATGTTTGCGTTTTCACATGTCTAGCGCCCTGATGAGGGCCGTTGGAGCTGAGTTTTTACGGCCGCATGTCCTTCCTGACGCCAACCAAATAAATAATTATCTGGCACGGGGTTAGCAGCTAGCGACAC
>JAQIWG010009745.1:0-10416 GCA_034695025.1 Chamaedrilus cognettii
GTCATCAAAACTACTGCAAAGAGTAAAGATTTTTGCAACAGGTGCAATTTTTTACTATAACCATAGAATCTCCTAGGGGCTAGGCCACAAGTGGCCTAGGAGCTGCGCTTATTATAATCGTTGCTATAACACGAATTTTAGCATCTTGGCTTCAAACAATCAAACCATAGAGTCATTTAAGTGTGTACGCTGTACAGCGTACATAACAAAATTGACAATGTCATGTAGTTCATTCTATTCTGAATATTTTGAAAAAAACTCTACTCGCTGTCAGGGGCCCTCAGACCGCCGGGGCCCCTGTGCATTGCACAGCCTGCACAACCCATTGCTACGCCCCTGCTACGATCTGATTACTGGAATTTAGGGCATGAAGGATAGAAGACGCGGTATAGCTGTAAGATTCGCGTTGATGTATGGTCGCCGTGTGTATTTCCGAGACTCAACTACTTAGCTTCCGCCAGCGCTTCGCACGCTTGGTGTGAGCCAATTTATTGCCGCCTCCAGTTTGGAAATATAATCAAATGATATACTCTGAAGTTACGGATGGGTTTAGACAGAAATGAATGGGTTTAGTCAGAAATAAATCAAAATTTAAGTGCGTCAATAGTCTATAATGATAAAATTTTACGAGTTTAATTCAGAACGTATTATTTATACGTTTGGGCCTGTATTGTAGACTATTGCACTGTCAGTGCATCAACACTGCTTTAGTCTACTGCTGTAAGTGCATGGTTTTACCAAGTCAACTTTAACTAATTTGCATTAATTTCTTATCAAAATCATCTACGTGTATCATACATGACCATAATTATGCCTATAAAGTAAAGCCGAAACGAAAGTCCATATAATAACAAGAAAAAGTGAGCTAAATCAATCAACTCAACTGTGCCCTACGCTAAAGAAATTTATTTCGGTCATTGACACGAAGACTATTAATTTAGCGAAATGTCTAAAAGAAAACGATTGCTTATAGATAGAGAGGGTGTTTAAAACACTCCAATATTTGCACTTTCCTATTTTAGTCATTTATTATTTCGATGGATATAAAATGAACGAATCGAATCGCTTGGTACTGTTCTTGGTTATCAGAGTGTCGCCAGAGCGGCGTCTCAGTCTCACCGCTACCCTAGGCCTACAGAGTATAGACCGGTGATTGACGATCTAGCGTCACGGGAGGTCCTCCCCGAATTACGCCGTAGAACAGTATTGAACGATGAACCAACAAGCAATGGGACGGACTCGTGTGCGCCGTGTGGAGAACCATGTTGGATAGGAGGGGCTTTAGGTTCATCAGTAATCTGCTTCAAAGCACTGCGGAATTGGTAAACAAAATTCGGTAATAGCATACGACTATAAGCGTATGACCCATGGACAAATGCCATGTCCATGGGTCATACGCTTATCCTATGCTCTTTTGTTTGTTAATAATTTCAACGGTGTGCTATGAAACACAATACTGATGAAGCTGCGTGGATTGTGAACAAAAAACTATCTGGTTGCGTTTTTGTGTTAGTGTTTAGTATAGCGCTTTACGGGGAGGTGATGCCCATTGCGCCGGCTGATGGTCGCTGGTATGCATGGTGGTTCCACCGTTGATGGAACAACTAGCTGGTAGTGTCGGCTGCAGTGTAGGACGTTAACCCATAGTCCTGACATTTTGTGAGCAAGAAATTTGGAGTTGTGTTAACGATCGTGGTCAGCTTCCATTTTTGCTATTCATGAACTCTTCGTTTGCCGGTTTAAAGACATTAATCTGCACCAAGCAAGTGACTCAAGTGACTTAAACAAACCGAACATTGCGCTATTGCGCATACACATGTATGCTAAATATGACATTTATATGTGGCAGCTATGTTTGTGGAGCATAATTAGTAGAGAGCCTACTTGGACATTTTTTGCACGTCTACTGTCTTATTTACATTTACAAGTATTGCTTTGATAAGCTGTACAGTATTTTCAATACTGTGCTTTTTACCTGTCTAAATCGTTTATAAATTAGTAATGATTTTGACCTTCAGTTTTTCAATATTTTAAAAACGATAACAGCAACATCTTTAACAACATCGATAGATATTTGGAAATTTTTTGCTGTTCAATATTATTGTGCTCATTCAATGAACTATAACAAAATCACAGTTAATCAGTCAGAATTAATTATGGGTGCTTCAGAAAATTAATGCCTTACATCTAGCACGTAGGCTACGGGAAAAACGGGGTGTGTCAAAAGATTATGCAAGTTAGACCATTATTATTTGAAACAAAGTTACTTATTCGACCCGAGAAAAAACAATTTAAATTCAACAATGCACCTAACGATCAACTTCAAGCAACTTTTTCATCATCCTACGCATCATGAAGGTTATGGATGCAGTTCAAGTGAATACATTTCAAATACATGCATAGATTACAATACATACACGGTCAAAATACGAATAAGACGTTTCGATAGTTCAGGAGTTCATAAACAGTTTCATTGTCTGAATTTTTTTGCACAAGCAGTGCGATGTGATCTATAATAAAATTATAGTATAATCTATTTTAATCTATGTCTAAGAGTGCGATTTTTTGTCAAATTTGTTGCAATGAACAGCCAAAGCTTGAAAACTGAAACGGCAGACGAAGAATAAATTTATTATCTTCCCTACAGTTCAGCTGAGTAGTTCACAGCTACCAGGACCGCACAAGGATGCGGGATAGTTTATTACGGTCTATCGATTTTCCGAGCATTACTTTAGCCAATCTCTGCGGAGTCTGCGGCTTGCACGCGTGGACCGTTGGATCTATTGACTTGGGCAACAGATTGATATCGCGTCTTCTGAATCGTCAACGAGGCTGAGATGCTGCGTCGACTAAACGCGAGCAACTCTGCGACGAAACACCAGCGACAATAATAAAATAACAATATATGCCACGCATGCTCTACTGTGTAATACGAGTCATGCATCATTGGCAGCGATGATGCAAAGCAACAATGAGTTACATCGGGTAGATTTACATACAAAGAAAATTCATTCATTTAATTTTAATAATAAAATATTTGTTTTAACTAAAAATTTGTTTACGGTCATAAAATGCTATGTTGCTAAAAGTTTTTTGAGAAACAGACTTGCCCCGCATGGAAACAACTTATGGTCGAGTTACATCACATTTTTCGAGCTGTCTTCCCGAAAGAGATCCTCCTGCAATCCGCTTGAAAAATGCAATGTATAGTTTTCGCATGTTCAGCCGTGCCGTCTTCTGGCAAGACGCGTGTTCCCTCTGGCGATGGTTATATGGTGGTTATATGCGATATACTTACCGTTAACGGGAAGACGACTGCAAGACGACTGCAAGACGACTGGGAAGATGTAATTTAAGCGCACACATTTTCCCAGAAGCGCCGCCTTTCGGGAAGACGCGTGTTAATGGCCATCTTCAGAAAATGGCTCCTCCCGCAAGATGGCCCAGAATCCACTCGCAAGATGTGATGTAACTCGACCATTAGTTCAATTTGATTAAACTGCAGGCAGTTTCTAGCCCTGCCCCATGAACAACACTACATTCATAATTCCATTGTGTACTGAGAAGCAAACGAGAAGCGTACAAGCCAAGTGTGTGAATAATCTCTCAACAAGGAACCGCAAGCAAAATAATGCGCAAAATGTCAACAATTAGTGCTTAAACGATTTCTTACAATTATGAATATAATATTATTGTGAAAAGTAATAACGTACGCTAAAACGTCAAACTTGATTGTGCAAATAACTGAGTGAAGTATGTACAATGTACAACAAACAATGCAAATAATGAATATTGTTGATCAGCAATATTATGAATACTGTGCAAAGCGATTCAAATACTGTGCAAAGCATTCACATGACAAATTCACAAAAATTACTTATTGTTACTCTTGCCTAAATTATGTTACTCATAAATAAAGGCAAAATTGACTTGGTAGGCTACTACCAAAAAGCATTAGCAAAAAAATTCGCAAAAGAAAGTGGATGAAAGATGAAGGACAAAGTGAGAGGCAAAATCAATGAAAATAAAGAAAGGACGAAAATGCTGTAGAACTGAAATCTTTATCTTAAAGGTTTAGACTATCTTGAATACTTTGAATTTGAAGGCAAAGATATAAAAATAGCATATAAAAAATCTGCACCCCTGCATCATAAAAAAATGGACGGACTCAGAATTTAGTGATTGAGGCGTTAAATTTGGACTTAGTGCAATAAAATTCAATTTACTTAAATATGATATCTATGAATTTATGAATTTAACAATTATTTTTTAATTGAATTATTTTATTCTTTTTTTTATTATTTCAAAAATAAATTTAACAATTATGATGACATAACATATTATAATGATTTATCTGATTTTTCAGATATCTAAAGTTTTTTTACACACTCATAAATTTGTGACTTGTTCTTAAAATGTTACGAACGATAGGCAAATAACTGCCACTGAACACAGCAAAAGCATCACCAATCATAAAAATTTACGCTGAACGTATCACACGAAAAAAACATAACGTGAAACGATGCAGGTGCATAAAAAGGCTAAAAACTCAAATTTTTTGTCAATAAAAAGTACCGAACATACTCATGGCCCATTCCACATTTCAAAGTCTGAAAATATACCCACAATCAAAGATCAATTCAACCAACGAGCGATAAACTGAGAATACTGACTTTTACGACCGAATTGTTATATTCTAGCTTCTCACAGCACTCATCACAATATCAAAATTCAAACCACGAGTCCTTCCTTCCTGAATAAGAGCATGAAGCCGAGGGTTGCATGTAAACTGTGGTTATCATGTTTCACAACGATCACTGGTCGTTCTTTCTCGCTGCATATTCGCCCGTCTCGTCTGACCCTTTGAACCGGGCGTAGTTCTTCAAGCCGGAGGGGCGCGTGTCCTCCGCCGAGTCGGGGGAACCGGCGATGGAGAGCTTTCTAGTCGTGTCTGCCGGTTTGGGAACGTCGAT
Organism: Chamaedrilus cognettii; assembly: GCA_034695025.1. Classification (NCBI taxonomy): domain Eukaryota; kingdom Metazoa; phylum Annelida; class Clitellata; order Enchytraeida; family Enchytraeidae; genus Chamaedrilus; species Chamaedrilus cognettii. The sequence goes on from JAQIWG010009745.1 coordinate 4,974, forward strand.
GGGTCGCGACGGTCCAGCGCCGGGGGAGGATCCGGGCTCACAACGCCTTGTCTTACCCGCTGCAGCAGCTAAACAAACAAGGTTGTGTGTTTGTTGTACAAATAAGTGCTTGTACTTGTTCTTGCTTGTACTTGTTTAATTTCTTGTAGTGGAACAAACAACAACGTTTGTATGTTTGTTGTACATATCGTCGCTAAACAAAGGAGATTGCTTGTTTGTGCATTAACTGCAACACACTTGGACAATTTTAGTGTCAAAGATGAAAAAAAAATGTGTGAGACTCAATTTAATTAAGCTAAAGTAGCATGAAATTACACAAATCATACATGGTACCTATAAAAGAAACAATTGTATGAATCCGGAATACGATAGCAATTTGTTCGTCAATGAAAAGAAAGCCTTGATGAATGAATATAGAGAATTCATCTAAATGGTATTTTCATCTCCAGGGCTTCAAGATTAGCATGCAATGTCTGCGGTGCAGATGGTCTGCTACACATTTGTCATTATTTAAATGAATGTACATCACAATATGCGTTTGAGAGGCATTATCCCTAACAATTACAACATTACCGCTAAGAGATATAAAAGTTATTAAACGGAAAAAAGCAAGATCCATATGAGTCAATAAATTAATTACTGATATACAGCATCTAACAAGTTACTGAGATATATGCGAGTCGTTGACAAGTGTGACCAGATTCAATATTTTACCTTTGCCCCGCGGTTGACTCGTGGCCAGTGCTAGATCAGTCTCCAGTTTCAGAATGCGCTGCTCGTGTTGTAAGGACGCATTCCTTTCCGTCTTCAGTTCCTTCTCATACTTCTGAACCACAACAACAAATCTCACTACAGTGATGCAAATCTGTTACGTTGATCAGATTAATGCAATTAAACGCCATCAAGTTTATGTCACATTTACAAGTAAACACAAACTATCAATATAGTAAGTCATCATTACAAATGTTACATTTGCGTTGATTTTTAAGTTGTTATTACTGAATACTTACGTTACATTTTGCCTCGACTTAATGAATGAACGGAATAAATTGTCGATTAAACGTGATGAATGAATGAAACATTTACATTGACTGCGGATGAAGATCATACCTGGACTTGGTCGCGATGGGTGGCCTTCGTGCTTTCCAGCAGCTTCTTCAATTCAGAGATGGACGAGTCCTGGATACAAAACACACAAGGCCAGTAAAGGACAGAAAATAGAACATTAATTGTGAGAACAAAAACAAACAACACAAAAACTATCTACACCTATTGTAACTTAGCAATATAACACAAGTATAAATATCAGCTTGATACACATTAGGCTACAGAATTCGAATAGGCCCATATCAAATGCAATATCATGTGTTATTCCAATAAAGCCACAGCTATTCAAGAAAAAAAGGATTTAGACATTAGGAGAAAGGACTCTCTATTTGCAGAAATTAAAAATGGATTCAACATTTGAAATTTCGGATTTAGTGCCATCAATTAAATAGGCTCAAAACTAAATGCAAGTACTATTTCGGAAAAAAAACAAAAGCGCTCTTTATGCAAAATCAATGTCACCAAAAAATCTTCAAATAATCCAAAAAAAATTTCAAAACACGGGCACAAGTATACAGAGAACCAATACAAACTGCAGGAACGTATTTGACTAGGAAACAAGTCGACCCACTTTCTGTTTGAGTGCTTTCTCTGCCTCCACTGTCCTGCACAGCTCAGCCTCCAGTAACACTGTCTTCTCCACCAGCGATTTTGCCATTACTGAAGCACAACACACTTTATCTGGGGCGTGTAAAGTAGGCGAGCGCTTGGCTCAGCAAAATCTTGCTGATCAACGAAAAGGTGAAGATACAGCCTCCGCGGTTGAGTTTCATACCAATCATCCGTACCTCACACTGATTGCATTTTCGCTTACCAGCAAGATTTTGCTGAGCCAAGCGCTTGCCTACTTTACATGGCCCTGCATTCGTCGCATTCAAAACAGTACTGCTCCTTTCAATATTTACAAAGCATCAATTACAAGCATCGAAGAGGAAGCAGACAACTTTAGAAATAAAATCTGTGTTGATTGCCAAGCAGCACTGATATTATCAGTGAATGAAATATCTTCTATTTTATCATATCCGTCTATATGCATATCTCGCTGGATGGTATAGATAATGCCGAGCAAGAGATAGAAAGTATAGAAATGTCTTCTACAAGATTTGACCATCACGGTTTTAAAAAAAACATGACAAGACGCAACGGTTTGAAAGAGCTATCCATCCAAAAACCATTTAATCCATATTATCAGATATAATGCTGATAATATTGGGATATGACAGACCGTTGCACTCAGCCTTGGCAGCTTGGAGACAAATAAGGAGCTCGGCGGGTCTGTCAATGTGTCTGTCAGTTTGTCTGTCACTGTCCTTGTGTCCCTCTGCACTGAGAGCCGCCAGACGCTGTTGATATTTCTCATGCAGCTCTCCTAGCAGCAGCAGCTCAGCATTCAGCTCGTCAATCTGCAGCAGTCATCATCAGCAGCTCAACAGCAGCAAGTCATCAGCAGCAGCAGCAGCAGCAGCAAGTCATCAGCAGCAGCAGCAGCTCAGTGCTGATAAATCAGAACTTGAAGCAACAGCATCAACTCCACAAGCAGCTGATTCATTAATTAGGATTTCGCAAAGACTAAAAAAGTTTAATTTACCTTTAAATTCTTTTATTTATAAATTGGCTGCATCACAAGTGTGCAATTAGTAAATTTGCATCATGTAGCACCTCTACTAATACAACGCAACCAATTATATGATATATAAAATCGGTCAATAAAAACCCTTTATATATTAGAGATAGCAGTCTACTGTTAATGAAAAAGAAGAGATATCCTCTGGTGTCAGATATAAGCTAGACTTGCCTGTTGTTTCATGACGGTGGCGCCCTCTGCCTTGGTTCTCAACAGCACAAGATCGTTCTCCTTTGAGAACAGATCGTTTGACGCACCATCCAAGCGCTGCCGACAACAAAAACTTGCAAAGTAACCAATCAATTTGTTGCTATTCGAGGAGAGACAGCATGCTTGAAAGTTCATTTAGGTTAGCAGCAAAAGCGTTACATGCTTGTAAGGCTGGTATATACGAGAGATAGAGCTAATGCTAATCATAAAGAAATGAGATCCACATGTGATGAGGAACAGATATAAGTCTTACGACTTATATCCTGACATCACCCTCTCTTCATCTGGGCATGGTAGCACCCCCACTATTAGCACTATCATACAACTGTTACAGTAATTGCTAAAAAAACTGCACTCAAACCTTGCTAACTAGTTAGGCAATGTCGCAAAACTAAACTGGCAACATTAACTCCTTAACAGTCGAACGTCTAGAATTTGACGCGGGTGCTGAGCGCATTGTGTTCTGAACGTCGATTCCTAAAGACAGGCCTACAGTGTGATCTGTTGCGAACGTCGATTCTGAGCGATCGGAAAGAAATACATATGACTCTAGTCAACGGCCTGGCTTGAAGTTGGATGAAAACCAATCGCTTAGCTTATAATTACAATTCTTTTTGTCAGACATTACTGCATCTACTGGACTTTCCAGCTTATTTTTAGCTTCAGTATTGGCTGCGCTGTAGTCTAGAGAACGTTGTTGAACAACGACACAAAAAATTCAAATTCAAAAGCTTGTGGTTTTTATGAGGCGTCTAGCAGCGAAAATAACAGTCGGTTTTAAATAGCATACTAACCGTTACCATAAGCGGCTGTTAAAGAGTTAATGCACAGTCCCCAAAGTAATAAAAGACCTGCTGATTTAATAAACGTTAGATTCAGAGCATCTTTCTGGAAGCCGATGAAGAAGACATAATGTACAATTTCCACATATTCATCGTCGGTGTGTCCTGAACACGCATATTTTCAGTCAATCTTCCGGGAACACGCTTATTCGAAACATGTCTGGCAATCCAATGTTCAAAACACAATGTAACTCTACCTTAAAGATGTGAATCCCAGTGCTCACCAGTTTCAGATCATCAGTGAGAGTCCTCTGTGCGACCAGCATGCTCTCCGTGTCCTTCACCTTGCTCTGAAGCTTCTCCAGCTGAGCGGCATTGGACCTGAAGCAGCCATCCACAGCGGCACAGCTCACACTCAGGCTTCATCCACTCACACTAGGGGCCAGATTCACGAACAATTCTAAAGATATACTTTTATTTCTTCCTGAATCAAACTTGACACAAATTGCATTCATTAGTCGACCGTCATGAGGTCATCATTCGGTTTTTGCGTGTGGCGGCGCAGAGTTTCAAATACCAAACAATACAATTTTTCTAAGATTTGTTTAAAAACTTCTTACAAAAAACATTTTCCTGAGATGCCTTGAGTAACAGGCCCCAGGTCCGGAAAGAAAATACATACCAGAAAGAAAATATATAACTGTATTCCAGCAGAACTATTCTGCAACTACAACGATTACAAAAGTCATACATATCATACGGCAAAAACTCGAGCAGAACTCGAGCAAAAAAAACTCGAAACATTGAGTTATGTGATACACTTTCATGCATGTTGGACATTCTCATTTAACATAAGTACATTTTTCAAACAAACTTGATCTTAATTTTCACAGTTTTCAATGTCGAAGATTTGACAAACGGATGGATGCAAGGTATTTTAAAATCAGTATTCAAACTTCCAACTCAAAATGTGAGACGAATCTAACTTGAGCAGACGCTCCGAGTCGCTGGTTTGTTTCTCGAGAGCAAGCTTCATCTCTTGGTTCTGTCGCTGATAGCCTTGATATGCCTGGCGCAAATTGATCATTTCTGCTTCCTGAAGCCTCAGCTGGTCTTTCTGCAGCACACAACCATAACTACTAAACTTTTAATCCATGCGACTTCTGCTGCATTGTGTTTATAAGGGTTAGGTTTAGTGTCAATAAGGTTTAGCTTGAGAATTGTTGCTTAGGTCAGTAAGGGCCAGTTTGAGGCTATGGTTAGATATGGGTTAGCTTGCATGGACCAAAATGGAGGTGGACCAAAATATCAAAATTCATAAAATCGTATAATAATAATAATAATATACAGAGTGCGGCATAAAAAAATACCCCTCTAGCAGATTCGCAATAACTCGGCCAGAAATCAATATTTTTGCTTCATCTTTTCAGGAATTACAATATATATACTATGTATATTGAATTGTAGGAAAAATAATTCTGAAAATTTCACTTGAAAATCTGCTTGCATTCAAAAGTTATGAAACAATTACCAAAAAAAGTTTAAAATCGTTTTCACTAACACAGTGATGCCAGTAAATAGCATTATGATGCCTGCCGATCTCTGAAATTCGCCGCTAAACTGGCAGAACCTATTTTGTCAGCCTACCATACATGGGGGGGGGGGGGGATGATGCATGTAAAGTTGATTGAGGACTACCAGAACGTTGCGCCGCCCGTGT
>JAQIWG010009746.1:0-10416 GCA_034695025.1 Chamaedrilus cognettii
CAGACGCTTCCCCCTTAATCTTTAATATTAACTTAACATTTAGCGTTCCGAGAGGAATCTTGTTATACTTTTCATCTCTCTGTGGTGTACATTGTGAAGTTATTATTGTATGCTGCATATTATAATAACTTTGGTACGTGATGTTTGGATGAATAAATCGAATTGAATTGAATTGAAAATCTAGCTGCCAACAGGGGCGTCGACTCATTTCTAGAAACTGAAATGACCCGTATGGTCGTACCTGATCAGCCGCAGTGTGACATGCAAATGCCAAGAGCTGCTGGGGTGGGGGGGTGGGCCGGGGGTATGGTTGAAAGTTACATAATTATTCATCTACATGTATGTTTCTTAATTATTTTGTTACTTTCGTGGCCGGTGAGGATGAAATGTTTTCTCCAGAAGACTACATGTAGGTTGTGATATAAAAAATCTCATTTTCTCTTCAAATTTGGCCGTAAAAAATATTCCAGTCGCAAAAAAACTGAGGTGCCACCGTGCCAATCCAATGCGCGGGCACCACGTATAAAACGGATCGAGATGTTCGGACACTCCTGCCCGTAGAAAAGTAAAGATAATCATAAAAGCACTCTTGGCAAATGTAAGCATACTGATGTATAGACATCCCTATAGCTATCAGCTGCTTGTGAACTTTGACCGTCTGATAACGCAAATTTGTTAAAATTCCTAATTTTTGGGGCTACGCTGTCCAATCAAAATAATCAGAATGTATTCGTGAGACACCCAGGAGCACGGTTATTATAGCCACCGTGAACATAAGCGTTGTGACCACGGATGTACCTTTCTTTCTATAGCAGAATACACGTTGTTACCTTTGATGGCCAATAGTTTCAGTATATACTTAAGAATTGCTGTAGTAATCTACTTTCGCCACGTACATGTGCATGTATCAGATTTCTTGAAGCTCCTGGTGCCCTTTCCCATTATCACTTTTTTGGAGTTCTGAGTTATAAGCATCACAAAATATGCTTTTTTAAGGCAAATGCGAAATTCCAAATTATAAACCCGTAAAAAGGCCTGTAGTGTTGGAAATATTAAGTTAATATTTGAAATTGAAAGAGGCTTATATTCAAACCTCTCCCCCCCCCCTACCCCTCTACAATTACTCCACCGGTAATTCCGCTGCTCTATCCTAATTCCCAGACACGCTCACATACCGCTGTGTTATGACGTGCGGGGGAGGGAGGGCAGCCGTATTTAGAACGAACCGCTGACACTGCTGGCGGTCACCGCGATACTTCCGCTTTCTGTCACGTGTCCACTCAGCAAGAGTCACGATTAGAACAGCGGGACAGGGGCGGCTCTGGAAGATTTTGGTGGTGGGGGAAGCGGAGATCCTGATTTTTCCGTGCGCAATGGAGGAACAGAAGAAGGAGTCATCGAAACTTTTTCCCTCCCGTGCAGAACTCGTGCACAACCGTGAGGGGGCCAACAACCATATTCACGGCTGAAACTCTCTTCGCTAGGCGAAAATTCGGTCGGAATGCCGGTGGTGGAGGAGGATGATTACTGTTAGTGGAGGGGTGATGATTTTCTTGCTCCTGCTTATTTGGTCTTAATTTTTGCTTACTTTCCCAATTTTTCCATTGACAAAACTTGACTTCACATACTGCTGAGGTGGGGGTGCATCCTCTCTCATCTACATGTATAACGAAGATTCGTCGAAGAACTGCCCCTGAGGTGGGGGGGGGGGGAGTATCGACTCAGAAGAGCACCAGAGGGCTAGAGGAGTGGGGGGCTAGAGATTCGGGAGTGGTTACGAGCGTTCCGCCGCGGTCTCCAGAGAAAGTGTTCACCCACGCAAGACTGATTTTGGCCTTGTCATTATATATACTTCAACTTCAGTTTCTCGGGGACCCCTATTCCATCAGCACCCCTCTATAATATAGGACTTTGGCTGCCCATTTCCTGTTCGTATCTGGGATCCTACCAAGGAGCCTATCATTGTGGGTCATGGCAATTATGCTCTATCTCGCAATAAAGGTCATCACCCAACAGCTAGTGTTGTTAATTATTTTCGACACATAGACAGAGACAGAGACCAGTAGGCGAACAGATCAAACCGGTAAACTTTGACGAATTATAAAGGCCGACCGTGTAACTCGTGGGTTGAACTGTAAAGTTATCTCGCGCTCTAACGGCTAAGAATCGCAATGGGCTACAAGCTTACTCACTTGGCTACGATTACTGTGCAACAACCTAATTATTGGGGACCGTATAATAATGCGTGAACGTAAAGCTAAAATGCAACTATTGACCAACGGGCAATAATTCCCTTTCAAATTTTTCTGCCGCCTTTGTACGGTAGATCAACTCCATTATTTTGTCTGTTCCCATTTTCAGTTTTACAAAGGGCTATTTTGACTCACGCGATCGGTATGCGAACACGCGTCCCCACTTTTGACGATCACTCCCTTTAGAAATATTGCGGTTTAAAAAAAAAATCCACAATGTTTGTTTGTTGTATAGTTTAGGGATCGTGTGCAGCACAAAGTCTACGGTATATAATTATGCAGTCCGGTTCTGTTCAAGAGAGCCCGCACAGAACCGCTCCCCCTTCTTTAGTCGCCTTTTACGACTCGTGAATTTTGGTTTGCTGCTGCCACTGCTAACGTGTTTCCTGTTTTTCGCATTATCAGCCTGCTTCGTCTATAAAGCCGCCGATACCATGTTTATCTAACACAGTCATCTTATACAAGCTCGGATTTGGATCATCTTAGCTCTAGTGTCATTATCACGAGAGACCCGATGCACGCTGCGCGTTAGTTTCTATAGTATTCTTCGATGCCCGTAATGCTAAATCCATGACGTAAATCACTCGGCTACTGTAACGACGTCCCTTAGTCTATTAGCCCAACACAAATCCTGAAATTGTTTGCAGTGCTATTAAAGACCAATCACTGGCCTATTTATAGCCGGGGCTGGGCCTGGCCGTAAGTCGGACGCTATTCACAGCCGGGGCTTTTATGGCGCGCTGACGGCGTTATCGACTAACGACAGAAGTCGCGCGAGAAGGCGGAGTAGGGTGTTCAAGAGCTGTGAGTAACCGCACCGTGACATGTCGGAACACACGTGACGCAAACGTGCTTACTCAGCATCCAGTGACTCAAGCGTATGGGTCTGGGAGCATCTTCCTCGGCGTATTGCGTGGCATCACCGCGGCCGATGCAGATTGCGATAAAATAATATTGCGTGCGAGCAGCAAATTTGTAACCATTACGCGGGCCCAACAGAAATGTGTCGACCCATAACACCGCAATAACTTATCGATTACAATTATTGACGAGGGACAGCTAATGCGGTCTCGAGCATACGACACGCAATATCTGGACTGCTACAGTTGGCCTAGGCCTACTAAGAATGCATTCTTTTAGCGGTATTTTCAGGGGTCGCTGGCTTATTTTAAAATTTTATGCGCACTAAACGACCGATTAAGAGACAATAATTGGATCAATGACAGTGCCAATATAGCAAAGAGAACCGCCACATCAGGCATAGCATCTAGCAGCAATATACAATGCTGCTTTGAGTGGATGCAAAATTCTGTTTTGAGTGGATACAAAATGCTGCTTTGAGTGGATGCAAATGCTGTTTTGAGTGGATGCAAAATGCTGCTTTGAGTGGATGCAAATGCTGTTTTGAGTGGATACAAAATTCTGTTTTGAGTGGATACAAAATGCTGTTTTGAGTGGATGCAAAATGCTGCGATGTGTACATCCTATATGCACGCTGTTAAAAAATACATTGCACTCGCGACAAATAACTGAATTCAGTCGCAACCTCGCGACGTTATCGCGGTTTTCAGCAATCTCCTGAATTCATTGTAAAAAAAAGCCGGCCCTAAACGCAGGCCCACCATAGGCCCATGCTACTCACCATATGGCGAGTTAACCTAGAGTTGGTCAGTCGGCGAGTTGAAAGCGACCGTTGCGGCTGTCCACCTTCTGCCTGCCGTACCGTCACACAATTCTCCGATTTAGCTAACTCGCGGTTAACTCGCCAAGGTGGGTATGGGTTAGTCTTTTACCCTATTCAAGGTCAAACAGACCGAATTGCTCCGTCGCATGACGTGGGCTTCCCCTATAGCGCACATGCTTTTCAAGGACGACATTTTTCGTCACAGAATTTTACGCCTGTTTTATGGTCACGTGGCAGTTGTGTTGTCACGTGGCAGTTGTGTTGTCACGTGGCGGTTGTGTTGTCACGTGGCGGTTGTGTTGTCACGTGGCGGTTGTGTTGTCACGTGGCGGTTGTGTTGTCACGTGGCGGTTGTGTTGTCGCGTGGCGGTTGTGTTGTCACGTGGCAGTTGTGTTGTCACGTGGCGGTTGGCCCGACGCGTGCTGCGGACTGACAGTGACAGCGACTGAACTGTTATAGACTACAGCGTGCGGTAATCTGACTAGTCTCACATAAGCCGGACTCAATTTCTTCGATTCAGTCCCGGAATTTTTACAGTCTAGATCTGGACACAGTATTGAAACTGTTTGGTTTAGTCAATCGTTTGCGCTATTTAATAAATGTTTTTAGATTAGTGTTTTTTCCAAATTTAAGTTCAAACTGGACCTAAGTTAAGCCGTTGCCCAAAAATTGTGTATTAAGCGCCGTCGGTGCAAAATAACTATGATTCCACAAACGAACAATAATCGAAATTGCCTACGCCTCGCAGAGTTAATTTTAAGTGGGACTGCGAAGGGCCTGTTGCCCGCCTCCTCTTCCCCTATAATCACTGTTTTTGTTTGATTGCGCGCAATCATAAATTCATTATGCCAGCGGGTGACACGGCGGCCAAGCTAACGGCATGAGTCGCAGCGACTGCAGCCTCGTTGTACACAGCCTCAACGCAGCAGTCCACTCAGCGCCTCGTTGTGAACTGTTTATAAAGCGCTGCAGAACCGTTTGCTGTATAGCGTTCGGCGATAGTCAACGTCGCGTGCGAATTCAGAGCCGGTCTACAGGTCCTTCTTCGACCTCAAGCCAAGTTTGACAAAGGGGTCTAGTCACGCGCATTCACAGAGCTGTAAGTTATTTACAGGTTGGACGAGGGCGTGTTTAGAGCGTGCATAAGTTTCAAATATTTGCGTTAACGATAGACTCAGCAGCATTGCAATGGTGCGGCGTCTGTGAGAGTCTGTGGTGAAATTTATTTGGAATAGGCTAGAGATTATGAAATTATTTCACGCAACTTTCGGCCTTTGTCGCGGAACAGTAAAAATTGGTTGGTTATATTGTGGATGAAATTGGGCATCATTAAATAGCTCACAACTACCCTACAGAAGCAGGGACGAAACGCAATTAGCGCATTAGCCTAATTGCCACGTCATGCGTAACTTTGCAACGTCCTGTCTACTGTTTACGATGGCATTTTTAATGGGGCTCCAATACGCTTAGCCTATACGTTCAATAATAAAGTTCTCTCAGAGAATGCAATAAAAGAAGATCAGCAGTGTCTTCCCGTTCAAATGCAAAAATTGCGTTGCAAAATTTAACAAATTGGGTGGTAGCTCATTACTGTCAACGAAGTTCGAAATACTTATTTGATCAAAGTATCTTGTTTCTTGTTAAGGCAGGCCTGAATTAAGAGTGCGCTATCATCTATTTTCGCGCTACAAATGTGCCAAAGTCGCCAGAAACGATCGAGTAAGAGCTAGCTGACGTCACAACTCACAAACCCAGAGGGGCACAAGTGAACAGAACATAAGTAAGCACAGCTGAATAGTCACCCATTTCTCCTTGAATTTCGGATCTTTAGCTGCCCCGCTTCTCCCCGCCCCCCCCCCTCGGAGGGCGCCATATCCTCATGCGTTCGTGCTTCTGTTATCAGTCCAGAATGACGTCATTACTTTACCGCTTCTTCAAGCCCAGAATGACGTCATTACTGTCACTACATCGCACGGACCATTCCACTCCCCGTCTCATCTCCACTCTCATTGTCATCCTTCTACTAATTGCGCCGTTGGGGGTCCAAGCTCCTACCCCTGACCTCTGGAACCAAAACAGCGAGAATAGCTCCGTTCTTAGGGGGCACGCCAGCGATCAACCAACCCCCCTGGGGGGCTCACAGCGGGGGCTCCTCACGGACAGGGAGCGTCTGCTCGCGGAAACCGCCGCCTCGGCGCGGCGGCGCTGGGGGGCGATTGCAACCCCTGCCCCCGCAGGTGGCCAAGGGTCCCCGGCACCCCAGGGTTCCGACACGCGGCTGTCGATCGCTGATTTTCATCTCGGGGAGTTTAAACGACGGATTCTGATGCTCACGAACAGGACCGATAGGCCTCTGCGTGTATCACCAGGGGACCCCTCTGGGGGTCCTGGAATTGAGTTGGCGGGGGGCCTAGAGGGGGGTGCAGCGGGAGGTGCAACAGGGGGCGATGGGACTCTCGAGTGGGAGTTTAAGCGACGCCTTTTACAGGGTGCCGAAGTAAACGAAGTGGATGAAAGCTTGGTAGAGGGGATTATATGGGAGTCAGCCGGGCGTAAGGGGACCGAGCCGGGGAGCACGGTTAGACCAACTATCTCGTACAGGGCTGGGAGTGACGCGCAGCGGAAAGAAATACGAATATTTGCAGACGGTGAGTGAGAATGAAATGTTCAAATGCATTTCTATTGGCTTTATTTGCATTCAAGGGCTCATTTTCCATTGACCATCTCTCTCGGTAATAGGCCTACTCTTCTGCACAGCATGTGACCTATTTTGATGTAATTTTATGACCAAACCTGAAAATACGACCAGGAGATAGAAATCTTGTTGAGTGAAGATCGAGAACACAGAAGATGCAAAGCAACTAGAAACGGTTTAGGTTTGATTCATAAAATTAAACCTTCTTTAACAGTAATGTTATGACCCTGGATTATTATGTGCATAAGTGCCATTTCAATAGAAACTAAAATCAACTTTTAAGTAGCTCGGCCAAGGTCAATCCCTAGATGTTGCGATGTTTTTTGCGCAGGGTAGATGACCGCTAGGTGACGATGTTTACAGTTGGTTGCGCATATGCACCAGGCGACATCCGGCGAAGAGCCAAGTAGACCTAGCAGCATAGCCTACCACACGCTATAAAAACATCCCCGCCATCCAGCGTTGTCGTCTAGACCATACTGTAGAGTGTGGACTACACCGATAATGCTAATGAGCTTATTATCAAGTACAGATTCATTAAGAAGCGTGAGTCTGATTCGGGCGCTTTTATCCCTCCTGCTCCCGGCGCCTCTTATCTCTTGGATGTTGTCCACGCTCCGGTGCGCAGTGTAGCAACGTATTAGTCCAAGTAAAAGTTACTTTGTTGCACTCCGCCTATAAGCTTACACGTACATAAAAAAAAGTTTTGGCCTGTATTGAGCCAGCCCTATGCCACTTGTATGGTGGCATACATACCATTTGTCCACACATGGACAAATGGTCATTAAAAATTTTAATAACCCTGTTATGCACATCAAGATTGTTCTTGGAAATCTGTTCTAATTGTCTTTAAAGAAGAATACAATTAATGGATGGCTTGTTAACTCATAATAATTGAACGTTCGATCACTGCGCATGTTGTTTTAATTCAGTCTTTGATCATCGATTGATCTTTGATGCGCCGATGACTCTAATGCAATTCAAGGTTTTGTAAATTGCGATCAACCACTAATTCCATGACATTAACACACGATGCGAATGCTGCGAAATCACGTTTGAATTTAGGATGCTCATTTATTATCTTGCATTTATTATTTCTGCTGTTTTACAGTGCTCGGCAACAGTAAAACAAAAGCACCAGAAAGCCGTCAAAGCGAAACGAATAGCCGCGCAACAACAGAGGCGGATAATTTAATGGTGGACGGAGCTGAGACGGCGCTGGGCGGAGCAACGAGCAGCACGGGAAGAGATGGAGGGCTGGTTCGATTCTCTCTCGCCTCCCTCGACTCGAATGTTCAAGTGACGTCAGCGCTGCTGCTGCTGCTACTGCGCCATTACGAGACGTGCCGCGCCAACGATGACGTCACCTCTCGCGCTGATCATGATGACGTCATCTCTCGCGCTGGCCATCATGACGTCATATCTCGCAGCGGAAATGCTGATGCTGTCTCTCGCAGCGGCGCCCGGTCTGAAGTCAGAAATAGAACAGACGATGTAGTATATCGCAGCAGGCAGCGCTCTGCGGTAAGAAAGAACAGAAAAGACGTCATTTGCTTTGAAGAAAGTTCAACTGGGCGCAGCATCGATCGACGACAGCACAAGATAACCATTCTCATCTATTTACTGAACAATACAGAGGGTGGCGTGGATGCTAAGTCAATTTTCGGTTGGGAGGACATTGATAGGGCCCCCATCGCTGCACTAACGGTGCGTCAAGGGGCGCGCACGCGCTGGCTGCGACTTCTCATCCCAACCTCCGCCCTCCAGTCTGCACTCGAGCGGAGGGGGGCACAGAGGCGCCCTGGAGCTCAAAGGAATCTAAGGTTACGTGTTATGTGCATTGGTTGCTCGGAGAGAGTGCGAATTGTGACTAAGGGGAAGCAGAGAGATGAAGGCAGGAGGGAACGCTCCAGAAGGCATAAAAAGGGTCGCGATGGAACAACGGAGAGGAAGAGAGATCCAGCGAAGCCCAGGAAGACAGCCACAGCGCTTAGTATCTTAGTTCCGCATACAGAATCATCAGAACCTCCAACATCGCGCTTCTCAGCCTTACATCTAGCATCGCCTCAGCAGATCTCCCGTGTTAGCCGTCTCTCCGAGGCCCCAGGGCGTGACTCACGGGGCGAAGGAAAAGGGGCGCGGAAGAGAAGGGATGGAAAGAGAGGGAGTGACGTTCGGAGGGGGGGTGGCGACGAGGGGCCGGGTGAGGATCGAGTGCGCCTGCGGGAGCGAGAGAGGCGCCGGGAGGAGCGCCGCTGGACCAGGCACAGCGGGCGCCGCCCAGTGCTCGTCCTGCGCACTATGTCGACACAGCAAGCCGCACGCCAGTGACGTCAGAAGTGACGTCACTCAACGGCAAACCTACGTTATGTCACTCTATTGATTCACTAATGCAGATCTGGTTCTGCGTGGAGTTGCGCTTTGATATACGTAATGAGGTGGATAGCGATGAATAATGATGAATGCTGATAAAGCTACACTCACTTATCAAAGTGTGGACTATACGATTCTCATCTAGGCTACGTGCAAGGGCGGTTTTTTTGGGGGATGCACCCCATCCCTGTCACCAATCGTTTGTGAGTCCTGCAAAAGAGGAGAAACGTCTCTGTCAGTACCTTCCCCTCGCGAGGTTTTTTGAAGCAAATTATGATCATCCTCCTCAACCACGAATTTTTAAAAACACCGCTGCACGCTGAAAAAAGGCTTCGAGAAGCCTGATTATTGTTTTCGATCATCTATGTCAATGTTTGTCAGTGTGCATAATTATTTCAGTGTATTGCTGCTAGTTTGCTCTAATTCGTGTAGATGCGCAAATGCAAACATTTTCTCAAAAATTGAGCACTCATGAACGAGGAAAAAATACCACTCAGTTCGCGGCAATTAAGCATGATAATTTATGTTGCAGGAATATCACCTAATCGGATTGGTCATTAAACAATTTTTTTAAATCGTGTCCTTTATGTCGAAAACTAATATAAGACATACATGAACAGAGGTATTAAGGAGCCGAGCGACAGGAGTCTATTTAGGATGTTAACAGATAAATGTCAATTTTTGATCTACCGTTATAACACCTTCAAACCGTGGACAAAATTGTTTGAATAGAGAAATCTATATTTTCCTTCATAGCTTCTTCACCCAA
The DNA here is from genome assembly GCA_034695025.1 of Chamaedrilus cognettii. NCBI lineage: Eukaryota > Metazoa > Annelida > Clitellata > Enchytraeida > Enchytraeidae > Chamaedrilus > Chamaedrilus cognettii. The sequence goes on from JAQIWG010009746.1 coordinate 9,775, forward strand.
TCAAGACGCGTTTGCGAGTTTATCTGTAATTTGTCAGTTAATTATCTGTTAGGCGAATAAGATTATAAATTATGTCAAATTGCTAAATGTTGTGATATGATGCTGTAACAATAATGTATGCATTATTGTGTAAGATTATTTTATGACAAACGATCCGTTTTTTAAAGTTTTTTTCCGTTTTCCAAATGGATATTTTAATTCTCTTTCAAATTAGGTTTGACTGTAATTTTTCACAGATAAGTTCTATCAAAATCTCAAATTATATTTCCTCCTTGCTGTGCTTTCTCTTAGAGCGGATATATTATCCAATATGTCATAGATGGCAAGGATTATAAAATTAAATCATCACATTTTAATGATCATACACGCGCATATTGGCTGTTAGGTGTGCATGCTCAATGCAAGTAAGCTTATATACCAGTACATATGAATATGAATACTAAGAGTCGATTTCATAGTCGTTTCTCAACTCCTACCTCGACTCCTACCTTGACCTAGAAAGACAGTTGAACAGCAGCCCATAACTGCCATTTGAAAAAACTCTAAATTTATTTCAAACTTTTATAGGCACAAATTTATTTCCACAAGAAATCACTATAATTTAAAATCAGTGAAAACAGAAAATCATTTTTCTTTAAATCT
>JAQIWG010009747.1:0-10415 GCA_034695025.1 Chamaedrilus cognettii
CCTCAACACCCCCCTCACCACGTCTCGAGCCCCCAGTCGCTCGAGAGGCCGGCATCGCGAGGCGGGGGGAGGTGGGGTCCAACTCTGCGCCCCCCTTGCCCCCCCGCTCGATCCCCTTGGGCCCCCGGTCGCCCCTCGGAGACCGAGAGCGCTGCTCCACCCCCCGCTCAAGCTCTCCTCCCATGTCGTGACGGGACCGTACCCCCGCCGGCGCGCCGTATTTATCTGGCTCTCCTCTAGTGGTTCGGTGCGTCGGCTCGCCCCGGCTGCCACCGCCGCGCTCTTGTTCCCTGATCCCCGTCGTGTCGTAAGGCAAATCCCCTCTGGGGCCATGAAGCACGCGGGGGTCCCTAGCCCCCCAGTCCTCCCTTGGCCCCTCCCTTGTTTCATCCCTAACCCTATCCCTCGATGCATCCCTCGAAAAGTGTCGATCTCTTGACCCCTCCCTCTCATTCCAGCCCTGCCCCCCGCGTGGCCTCCGCACGCCCCCCTCCCCCCAGGATCCCCCTCGGGAATCGACGGACCACTGGTCCCTCGACCCGTAGTCGCTAAACTCGCTCGCTCTTGACTGCTGTGCCTCCCTGGCGCTCCTATCGTACCACTGACCCCCGTGTTCCCCCCGAGACCCCTGTTCCCTTGAGCGTGGAGCTGTGGCAGCAGACGACAGTTCCACCCCTGAGTCTGTGGAGCCAGCCTGAGGTGGAAGAACGCTACAGTTGGAAGCGACCACGGAGCCGGGGTTGACAGCCGCACGCATCTGGAGCGGTCGCGCCGTTACAGCTGGACCCACACGGAACATGAATTTTTATTGTTGGCTGGACCCACATGGAATATAAGTTATTGTCCACTGGATCCACACAGAACATCAGTTATTGTTGACTGGACCCACACGGACGGGACCCACACGGACCCACACAGAACAAGGATTTGATTCTTACGATACCACAATCAATGTATCGGTACTCACAATACAACTTGGGAATGATGAACTCAACAGTAGAGTACTACTGAAAGGATTGAAACAGAAGTCAGAAAAATACTTTTAAAATTCTGCAGAGCGGGCTGGACAGAGATAATTAGATATTACATAATTAGATAATTACATAATTAGATAATTAGATATTTGTATGGCTTCCTTGTACAACTGCAAAATATGTCAGCAGATCCTCGCGTATCGCAACACAACAGTAAGTACTAGTGCATCGAGCCCACTCACATCCTCGCGTATCCTCGCTCGCTGGCCCTCCAGGGACTACTTTCTGTGGCAGCTGTGGAAGCTGCCTCTTCTTGGGCGAGAGATGCCCGCTGGACCCAGAACTGGCTGTTGGCGATATCAAGTACATGCCCGGCTGGTCTGTCCTAGATACACAGAAAAACTGCGCATTGGAACAGAGGATAATTGTAGTAGAGGAATAAAATGATCAGATTTCATCTTATACAATGCATCAGTGGCTAGGCAACAATGCGTTAAACATCGAGCTAGGCGCAAATAGAGAAACTTAAAATAGAGTGTGTTTATATAAATTGGTATTCATAAACAGACAGTTAGATGCTTACGGAACTCTTCACTTCATCTCTTAATTCAAAGTTACTTCTTCCCAGATACCTATCCAAATAGCCTAGTAGCACACATGACAGCATCCATGAAGACAAAACTTTAGGCCTGTCATCTAGAATCCTCCCCCCACATTCACAATATCCCTATCACCCCCCCTCACTCACTCCTCTGTCGGCGAATAAATGAGCATCCTCTCGGGTCGTTGATGTCCGCTGCCCCCCCCCTTGCCTTCCCCCGCAGCCCCCCCTGCGCCCGGGGGCAGCAGCAGGGTGTCGCTGCTAGAGTACTGGCCTCCCTGGGGGGGTCGTGCCCCCTGACCCCCCTGACCCCACCGATCAAGGTCGTCAAACTCTGAGACGTCGCTGTCACTAAGGCGCGAGAGAGAGCTGGGCGGGGAGAGATGGTCCTTCCCTTCTGGATCCTACAGGTACAAGCAGGGGGACAAGCAGAGATAAAAGCATTGATACAGAAAGTGAGCTGGGAGGGAAGAGGTGGTCCTTCTTTTCTGTGTCCTAAGGTATAGACAGATGGACATGTAGAGATGGACCCAGATGCAGTGATACAAGCAGTGAAACAGGCAGAGTAATGGAGAGAGAGCTTCATCAGAGCAGAAAACTAATAAAACAAAGCACAATAAAGCGAATTATCTATGCATAAAAGAAATAAAGACCGACGCTGCTACTTTGGGAGCCTGACAACAAAACAAAGGTCTTGATGCTGGTGATTTTAAGCTGAGATGCAATAATTTCCGATAGAAAAATAAGCTAATCAGAAAGCGAGTGACCTCGTAGGAAGCCGAGGTAACGCTACTCCCGGCCGTGTCGTCGTAGTGGTACAATGTGTACCACACCGCGCGGTCACGCACATCCGCACACCGCATCTCTATCACCATCTAACAAACACACCACAACAATAAATGCTGCTTTTTATAACGTAAATACTCAAGCAAAATCCAAATAACTAAATAAATAAAAAAATTTCATTCAAATATATTCTCAATATATAAAATATAACATACAAATAATATAATATACATATAAAATGAGTAAATTAAAAGATAAATCATATATAGCAAACGAGTTTTGAAACAGGCGATGCTAAGGCTATCTAATATCAAGGAATAGATAGCCAGGTCCCAGATGACGTCACTAGATGCCAAAACGGACCCCAAACCCATTATTATTATCATTATTAGATAGCTGAACATTAATCCGTGATACGAAAAGCGACTAATGGAAGCAGGGTGTAGTAGTACCTCGCCTACGTACTCCCCGCTGCCGATATGGTCGTAGTCGTACACGGTGACCTGCAGCGCGGCGCCCTCCAGCTCACGACGCGTCAGCTGGCCATAAACAAAGGTCTGGCTCCATTTGGGCTCCAGTGTACTCGCAACCGTCTTGGTGCGCCGCTTGCTCTTCTCACTGCGCGACACAGGCATGCGGGTTAGCATGCGGGTTAGCCTCTTCTCACTGCGGGACACAGTGTAGCATGGGGGTTAGGTTCTTCTCACTGCGGAACACAGTGTAGCACGGGGGTTAGCCTCTTCTCACTGCACGACACAGTGTAGCACGTAAATTAGCTAAGACTGAGACTAGCTGAGAGACAGCTACCCCTGGGCCCGTATAGCCCCTTCATAGCCCCTGACAGGCCCCCCACAGCTCCCCCCCGGGCCCAACCTGCGGTCAGGCAGCATGTAGAGCTTGCAGTACGGGTTGCGCGCCTGCCCGTTGTCCCTCGGGGGGAGGTCAGAGGCAGAGAGAACTGTCACGACTACCTGGGATCCCCCGACATCGTGCAACAACTTGAGCTAGAGGCACACAGAACAAGAGGAACAACTTGAGCTAGAGGCACACAGAACAAGAGGAACAACTTGAGCTAGATGCACACAGAACAAGAGGAACAACTTGAGCTAGATGCACACAGAACAAGAGGAACAACTTGAGCTAGAGGCACACAGAACATCAGAAACAATTTGAGCTATAGGCACACAGAACACGCGAAAAAAAACTGAGCTACAAGCACGTAAAAAAGACATCTAGCGCTTTTTGAGGATTTAGGCATGCAATAATTAAATACCTCTGTGATACACACATCGCAAATTTAAACGCTGCATATCTATTCCTCAAAAGAAAATAAAATAACTTTTTCATTATTACACAAATAAACAATAGTTCACATTACTATTAAATATCTACAAAAGTAAACAAAAACTTCTGGCAAACCTAAGACAAAAATTTAAGGCAAGGAGCCAACCTGCACTCGCCCGGCTGTGAGGACAGAGGGGCTGCAGCCCCTTGCACCCCTCGAGGGGCCCACGGGGGGGACACCACCCCCTCGGATCAGGCTCGGTGAACCGGGGGATGTGACGGTCACGGAGGGACGATTGTTGACCGCCTGGCGACGGTCATAGTAACCTGCCCAACGTCAAACACGGAGTAATGTGGATGTGGAGTAGTAGTACCCTCACAATATACACTTATTAATCCGTCTGATACGAGACATAGATTAATACAGCACAGTAGTAACCTGGATGACGTCACACAGGCCTACACTGCAGATTAACGCGGCATCATATAGCAGCGACCTATATACGGCGACATCAAAGACATCAATAATCAATTTTTTTCTTAGCTGACTTAATAACTATTTCCTTAGTTGAATGCTGAAGTTATGACTGAAAAACAGTAAATTAAGCAATTTTTTTACACTACAAAACTACAGACAAATTGCATACCATCAACGCGCAGATTCATAGATTTACAGATTCGTTCAAAACGCAAATCAGAATTAAGTACTAAACTAAAACTCGACATATCTGTTGAACAAAGCAAAAAAGAAGAAGCACGAAGAACAGAAACGTACCGGCTCAATCATTCGTCTAAATTTCCCGCAGGGGAAGAATGCGCGAAACAACTAGTCGTACTAAAACATAAAGAACCAGAAATAAGATCAACGAATATGAAATATACAGCGAAATGAGAAAGGACCAAGCGTGCCTAGATAAAGCACAAGCAAATAAAACAGATAAATAGAACTGTAAGTAAATGGCACTGGCATCCAATCGATTAGTTGGACAGTGGATATACATCGCACCATTATGCCCAATCATTTGTGCCCCAAGGCCTGTGCAATTTTTACAATTATTATTTAACAAATATTTTTACAAACAATTATAGAGTATGAACTGATTCACTAAACACAATCATGCATAATTATCACAATCACACGCAATCACGTAATTTCTTCCGAATCAGAATCTAATAAATCGACATTCAAGGCGTAACGAAAACAGCGGACAAGAGGAGCACGCTTTATATCTAGTGCAATCAAGAAATATATTAAGAATTTGTCTCAAATCAAGCCATGCAACCAGTGCTCGGCCTGCATAGAGCCAAATTTGCCAAATGGCGAAAGAAAATCAGAAGTGGTGAATGTTTTTTTAAGATTGGCGAAAGACTTTCACAAATTTTTTGCAACCTATGTTTTGTGCAATACTAAATTGAGTTGTGTTGCAAAGATGAATGCCAGCCTATTTCTTGTTAAATATTTTTAATTTTAATTTTTTTTTTCCAGTTTAGGTTTAGCGTGTAGAACAAAAATGCTATATACAGTCCGGTTCTATGCAAGGGAGTCCGCACAGAACCGCTCCCCCTTCTTTGAGACTTTGCAGTAGTCTGTCTGCAAATATGCCAGTTTGCAAAAAATTCAGCTAAAAGCATTTGACTAAAAAAAATTTGTAAGTGGCGAAAAAATACACATTTGGGCACCAAAGTGGCGAATTTTTTTGAAAGCCCAGGCCGAGCCCCGCATGCAGCATTGAGCTATATATAACGTTGCTGAAATCGACAGTAGAATAAGCCTATATAAAATATATAACCAATCATGACCGCGTACATCAGCCACCATTTTAACAGTGAATACGACCCAATCGCTGAATAGATCAAACTAAATTTAAACCAAATACAACTATCATTATAAAACTGAATCAAAACATAACTTTCCATTAAAAGCATCATCGCAGAATTAAAATCGCAGAATTAAATACATATCCAAGGAAAATTAGAAGCCAAAAAAAATTCATCACATGTATAAATAAAATCAACTTCAATTTACTAAAGTCTACTTAAATCACAACATTTGACCTTTAATCATACATTGTTTTCAATTACACTGAAACATCACAGAACTTGACCCAGTTTCCTACCCACCAATTGGTTGGTGCATTACCCGCAGTATCGAGGTGGTCGCCCGTGATTGGTCGCTCGACATAGAGCTCCACCTGGGGGTCAGACTTGGACTCAAATATGAGGTCATAGACCTCCTCGAAGGCAAGGCCGCGCAGACAAACCCCGTTCCACTCCACAACCTCGTCCCCTGCAGCAACAAACTACGTTTAAATCCTGTTTCAGCGTCGGACGGCAGTAATGGGGACCTACACTCACACATAAGAGACCTACGCTTACTTTGCACATCAATTTAGAGACCGCTGTTCCTAGGCAATTAATTCCACCACAAGTGACTTCAAAATATAATCTTGATTGACACGATACTAGCTCAATAGTAGCAAGAAATATATATAACTGGCCTAAAAACAACATAATTATACCAACAGCAGTACATGAATTTTCACAAAGATAAATAAAACAGCAGCTCATAACATAATTTGTATTCTAGAGATCCACTTCGGACGAGGAATGGTGAGGCCCCAAATTTTCAGCCGTTAGCAAACAGCATAATTTTATCAGGTCATGAAAACTAAATTCATACAAACAATCAAAAGAATGCATAAGTGTAGAATTGAGTACAAACGGTGCCCACCAGGCCTGAGATGCCCGACGGTCTCGGCGATGCTGCCCCTCTTGACCCCAGTGATGAACGCCCCCAAGTACCCCCCCTCCGTCATCTTACCCCCCGTCACCTTCAGACCTGCACACAATTCCATTTTTTTAATAGCTAATACGACAATATTCAAATCAAAACTCACTGCCTTATATTTGCCTAAATGTGGCATCAACACCATCTACATTTGTAAACAGTATAATGTCTCTAAATACTCTAAAAGTCCAAATCAAACTTTCTGAAGAGATGCATTTTCTGTTTAGCACAAAGCCCTGCACTTACGCCTGCAACTGCATCAAAGTTATCAGAAAATTCCCATCCTGAACAAACGTTTAGACATAAAATGGTGAGTGATTGACAGTGTCTGCACTCTGAATCCTAACATCGTTGCCTCCATACCCCACCGACAAATAAGTTGGACACAGGCGTATGCCTTCCTCTGAGTCAATTTTCATTTGTCGGCCTGCATCGCACGCATCGTTTTATTATTTTGATCAAGAAGCGATCAACGTTCAGAAGCACAAAAAGCCACCCCCCCCACTCACCGAGGGCGCCCCTCACAAGCATCTCCCCCGGGGGTCTCCCGTCGGCCTGGGGGCGCGCGTCGATGAGCTTGGACAGGGTCATGCGCCCCAGCAGCCGTGTGTTGTCAGCGGAGGCCTGCCAGACTGCTGCAGGCTGCTGCTGCTGATTTTGCTGATGATGGGGGGGCAGCGGCGCGGCCGAGGGCTGCAGGGACATGCGCACATCAGGGCTACGCTTTTGTGTTTCATTTAGCATAAAATATTTCTTTTTTTCTTTTTTCTTTTTTTCAATTCTTCATAATTTTTTTTCTCTTTTCTTATTTATTTTTTACTATTTTGAGCAAGCAATACAGCTCTAGTAAACAGCAGACAAAAATCAATATTACTCAGTTTTCAAACAAAAAGCTTCAAGGTTACTAAATGATATCCAGTAGTAAGACGATGAAGTCCTGCTTTGAATTGGGTGTGCGGGAGAAGCCTGGCCAACAGACTAGAAAATATTACGAGTTGAGACACTATTCTAGATTAGCACAGAAGAAGTCGTTGCATCATAATTTCATTAATATTTGAACACATAAGGTCCTATGAGCACGCATGCTCATACACACCACAAAAGGTTTCACACACAAATCCACGTTAACCGACCGCGAGAAACTTCTTCATCTTAGCCGCCCAGATTTCATCTTTCTTCCAGGCGGCGTCCTCGGGCGGATAGATGGCGCCTCCTCCACGCGCTGGCCCCCGCGCTGACAGCCCCGCCATCACGTTGTTTGGACCTCGGTGTACACGCAGCGCTGGAAGCAGCGTGCACCAAACACTATCACACCCAGGCCAGCACTAATTGACACACTCAGCACTAGCCAAAAGATATGAAGAAATACAGTTTAAAATACCCGTTACAAACTAAAGCAAAAGTATTCGTAGAAAGCTCAGATAATAAAAAATATAATAAATTTAAGATGATCTTATCACCATGTGACGCGTAATCTTTTAAACCATTTTAAACAGCACAACACATCAGTTGATTCGTTTATTGGGCTACAAGGCACTTGCATCCATTCATCTTGATGAGCTGTGTACTCAATGCATAAAAAACACAAAAACCCAGTCTAGCCAATGACAATCTGTCGTTTTTTAACACGACAAATAGCCTGTAGATATACATGCATTTTATATTAATCCAACGTAAAATTCATCAAAATCTCAATGAAGAGTACAACGACAGGAGATGTTGTTATAGGACCCCCTATAGTAAAACCCCCAGGGGTTAACCCCCCAAGCGCCTACCCCTCTCACTGACGCTCTCCAGATCGAGGTCCCCCTCCACGCTCGTCCCCCCGCCCTCAGGGGTTGTCGCCGCCTCCTCCTCCCCCTCAGAACTGCTCATCGACTGATTCCTGCCCCCCGTGCCCCCTCTGCGCCCGCCCCGCCGATACCTGCCCCCCCCTGAGGAGGGAGGAACGGCGGGGGGCGCGAGGCAGTCGGAGAGGTCAGACCCTAGGGAGTCGCTGCGACTGTTCTCTAACCGCTGGCGCCCCCCCTGGTGAGGGCCAGGGGGACGTGGGCCCCCGCTGGGGTCCAGGTGATTGCCCATCGCGTAGAGCTCGGTGTGCCGCTGCCCCGGCCCCCCCGGGGGCGCATCGACCCGCTGCATCAACCGATCGGGGTGGCGATCCCCCCAAACACCCTGTTCAGGGCCCCCGGCGCATCCAGTGACCCCGTGGGGTAAAGTCCGACGAATCACATCGTCGCGTCGCTGCGACGTTCGGTACCTAGGACCACCATCGTTCCCTCGCGACCGATCAGAAAATTCACTTTCAGGAAATTCTCCAGCATCGCCGCGTAGTGCGGGGAATTCCCTACGTCCCGGGGAGCCATTGTTGGGGCGCGCACCACCCCCCCGGTGACTGCCCCTCGAGTCAGCCTCTGCCCCCCTGCGAGCAAGCTCGTCACCACGGCGCCGATCGATGTACGGCCCCTCCCCCTCCCTGGGCAAGTGTCGACCCCTGACCTCAACCTGACCCACATCTTGAGCGCGACCACGCACCGGTTGACCCTGAGGCCGGAAATCCCGCCTCTCGGGAAAATCCCTGCATTCGGAAGCGACCTCAGCAGACTGCCGCATCAAGTCTGATTCATGTGATGCTAATCCCCCAATGGAAGGAGGACCGACCCCCTCAGGGAGAGTTGTACCCCCCTGAGCTCCCCGGTCAGTCAGCGAGTGTTGCTTCCTCAGCCCCCCTCGCTCCCTCCCACCCCCTCCGCCCCCCCGAGAGGGTCCAAGTAATTCCCTTTCGCGCGATTCTCTAACGGCCTCCATCGACGACTGACGAATCAGAGGAGCCATATCCTGACGCGTAGCTCTGACTCCCATCTCGTGCGATTGGCCAGATTGAATTACCGCTCCGTCAAGCAACTGGCCAGATATCCCGGCCCCTTCGCGCAATAAGCCAGCCACGCCCCTCGAGGTCCCGCCTCCCAGTCGCTCGGCGGCAAACCGCCGTTCGTTGGTGGGGCTGTCAGTTTTGACGGAGGACGCATCGCTGCTGGTGTCGCCCCCGCCCAGCCCCCCCCCGCCCGCTCCCACGTCGAGACAGACGGGCTTGGCCATGCCCCCGTGGTACCACTGGCCCGTCTTGACAAGGATGTCCTGCTTCTTCTTGCACAGGTTGCACGCCCAGATCTCCTGCACACAGCATACCAGCATACACTCATAGATAACCTCACCCTTAACCCTAACCCTTAACCCTAACCCTTAACCCTAACCCTTAGCCCTAACCCTTAACTCGAACTCTTAACTCTCAGAATCTCAATGTTCTTCTTGCACTGGTTGCAAGCCCATACCGCCTGCACAGCGTAGCATAGCACTGATTGATTGCATGTACTACCTGCCCAAGTACAACTCTAACTTTATGACCCGCAACATCTTCAAAGCAACCTAAGATAATAAGATTTCTATGAGCAGGACTTCATTTCAAACTCACTGCTGTTATCATCATTAACCATTATCATAATTAGCCTACTACCATTTTTAAATTCCCTTCAACTAGCATAATATGGTACTGACTTTGATTTCAGGGTCTCTGCCACATGTCAGACACAAAACCAATCAAATCATACAAACCAGTATTTGCGCTCAACACTATGATAGCATACAGCGGAATACAATAATTTATGTGTTCAGCGTCTGTGTGGCAGCCCTTCACGCCGCCGATGAGAGACACTGACTTTTTGACACAATGTAGAGGTCTCATACAGCATATGAATCACTGTGTTGTTCCTGTGCTTTGACAGACGACTGGTTCCAGTATAGGCACCAATAGGCCACTATACTAGTCTTCAACACACATGAGCAGTGCTACTAAACATAGCACAACGCCGCAGTCATAACCCATCATAACCTCCCTATCTCTCCATATATCCCTCCCTATACCTCCCCTCCCACCCAGATATCCAAGAGAGAGGTTGCAGTGGCCACCCCCCCCCCCCCCCCC
>JAQIWG010009748.1:0-10415 GCA_034695025.1 Chamaedrilus cognettii
CATATTGAATTTGATTTATGATTTTATATAAATTAAAATTTTGCAACAATTTACAAGTTTTTTCAGAATAAAAACTTTAAAAATATATTATTATTTAGAATTACACAAGAGGGTCCCACTTTTTTTGCGCCACCCTGTATATAGAAAATAAATAGAATTAATTATAGAAAAAATCGATAAACAACAATTTACGTTCAAGTCATGGTCATAATTTCATTTTCTAAATATCTGAACATTTTGCGTTTAATTTCTCAAACATTGTCTTTTGTACTATGAAGCATTTACAAGTCATTTCGAGCAAATCTGCTTTTCCAAACCAACTATAGAGATGCCACTGTAGTGAATTTTTCTGGGAGACCATTCTGTTCAAAAAGTTCAACGTCCTCAAATCCAGTCTCTGACCAGTTGGTAAACAGCCGGTACAAAGTTGACACTGTGTATGTTTGTATTCCAGTAGACCATACAGTTGCATGTTTCTTGGACGACTGCTACGCTTTATTTGTTTAATATGTAATGCGTATTCATTATTACGATAAAAATTCGAATGTGCCAGGGTCCAGGATTTCTTTGACAGAACTTATGAAGCGCGTGGATGATTGCGACGCAACGAGCATTCTGACACATTGTAATGTTATCACACGCGCACGAACACATATAGTATGTGTGTGTGTAGGTAATTTTATTTCAAGCGCGGAGCAAAAATAATAAAAACGTCAATACAATATATAAAACACTATCCGCTTGTAAAGGGAGACTACAGGCACTAGTGGCTCTAACATGGTTCCCATAAAATACTTTTCAAATCACCGCGCTATACAATCAGTACCTCAACCTAATAAAATAGACTGCATAATGATTTAAAATCCTATACGCGTGAAAATTGACTTTAAACCTTGTAAAAAACCTATATGACGCATGTACTACACAATACACATGTAGGCCTAAAACTTTGAAACCGAGCGATATGAAGAAAAATTAAGTGAGATCAGTGAATTAAACGCTTAATTTTTTATTAAGCGCAAAACAAACGTGCACGTAGGGCCTACAAAAGTTCACAACACATTTCAACAACCTTTTTCAGCATAGTGCTGCATTGACAGACTTATAGGCAGAGTTCAGTTTAGCCCTCACAAAATAGGAGTAGCGCTATACGCCCGCTGCTTATAAAACAGGAGTAGTGCACTCCTATGCCTTTCAAAAAAGGAGTTGGCCTCGAGTAGGCCTACTCCACCATCGTCCATTTTACTATTTTAACGAGTAATGCTACTCCTACCCATAACTAAATCCGAGTAGAGATTTTTTTTTAAGTCGTTTTTGGAGTACTACTCCTACTAAACTTATCTCTGTTTATAAGGCTCTACTCAAAACAAACAATTATTTTCTGGTAGACCTAAGCACTTTCAATAAAAGAATGACGGGGCCGCGGTGGAGGTTTGAGATTCTTGTTCTTCTTGTTTAGTCAACAAAAGTGTTAATACTTGCCTGACCTTGGCTATATAACCTATCTTGTTGACAAAAAAGAAAAGATATAGAAATATAATTTATTCGAAACTCAACTGTCAAAGAAAATAAGTAGGCCTAAAAGAAAATCTGAAGGATTTCGTCCATTGGCGAATCGGAGCCAATCCGCTCTGCAAAAAGTGAAGACCCAAGTAGGCAGCTGGATTCGCAGTCAGAAATAAGTCGAACAGATCAGTAGGTTGGTAACTTACATGTAAATTTTCTTCAAACGATATATAACCGAGCGAGCGTAGCCCCCTATGAAAATGGTGGGGACGCCATGAAAAAATTTAATCGGATCCCCAGTCGCAGGGGCGGCTGCAGGGTTTTCTTTGGGGGGGAGGCCTCGGGGAGGCCACAAAATGACTGGGGAGACCACGTTTTGACTCTCGTACACAACTCACGAGCGGGGTGGAGAGGGGATGCTTACAAAAAAAATCGGTCGTGCTTATCCAAGCTCAAGTATATCCTCATCTTAATCCTATTGTCGTTATACTGTCATGTTCGAGATTACAACAACGAAAACCTCTACCATCGACCAATCAAAAGACTCAACACAAACCAGCGAAACCTTCACAATTACTGCTGTGGAGGCCTATCAATTAGCTGGGGAGCAAATCACCGCTACAAAACCAATTTTTCCTTCTTTCATCATCACATATCAAGGTCTATAGCATTACGCTTACATCTTGGGGAGGCCAATCCACTTTTTTGGGGGGGGGGGTGGAGACCACTGGGGAGGCCAGTTGTGAATTTGGGGAGGCCTGGCCTCATAAATTATGTGATTTGTGTAGAACCCCCACTGTCCAGTCCCCAACTGGGCCCGTCCTGGATAGCGGGAACTAGCTGGATAAGTAATGCTAAGATAAGCTTTAAAATGTGAAGATGGATAAGAATGGAGAAGATTAGTTGGACAGAAAAGATAACAAATGAGGACGTATTGAGGAGAGTGGGGACAACAAGGACTATGATCGAAATGATAGTCAGAAGCAAGAAAAACTGGATTGGACATGTAATGAGAGGAGAGGGTTTGTCGAGAGAGGTGATGGAGGGAAGAATGGAGGGCAAGAGAGGACCGGGAAGGCCACGTATCGGAATGATAGACGACCTGCCTGAGAAGGAATCGTATGTGGGTATGAAGAGAAGGGCTGAAGATCGGATAAGGTATAAGGTTTGGATACCAAGGACTTTCCATGTGGCAGAGCACTGAAGAGAGAGATAAGATAGGCTTCAGTGATATAAACGCTTAAAAAGCATTGATTTTGACATGTTAGTTTCCGAAGTTAGGCAACCATACTGTTTTTTTCCAGACCATGATCAAGACCTTAGTTACCACAACCAAGACCAAGACTTCTATTTGCAAAAATCCAGACCAAGACCATGACCTTGGTAGTCAAGACCAAGACCATGACCAAGACTTTTACTTCAAAACTAAGAATAAGACCTTAAGAGCCATCACCAGGACCAAAACTAAAACTTTCATTAGCAAGACCAAGACCAAGACCACGATCTTTATAAAACGAACTTGAGCGCGCATGAGATCAGGACCTTGATCTCGAGGACAAAAAACAACATAACAGACTCGAGCGCGGACTCACACGTATCCGACCATGCGACAGACGACGGCCGCGTCATTGACACTCCACCCGTCCGAGCAGACCGTCCCCCACACCCCCTGGAAGAGAACCTCCACCCGCCCGTCCCGCCCGCTCGTCGTGCCGCCCGCAAGACGCACGCTCAGCACGGGCGCCTCGCCCGTCTGACCTACACCACGCGACAGCGAATATCTAAAGGTAAAGTTAGATTCGGTCATCAGCGGTGGAATCAGGCCGTCGACCGGTAGAATTCTTCAGCGAATCCACCCTGACGATCCAATGTATCGCTTTGCGTCGTCAGCGATGACCGGTCGTAGTTGAAGACGAGTCTTCACGCAGACGAGTCTTCACGAAGACGAGTCTTCACGCAGACGAGTCTTCACGAAGACGAGTCTTCACGCAGACGACGGTCATTTAATGAATGCATATACACGGCAGTTATTTGGTCGACGCCCTGATCCCACTTGTAATGCCCCAATCCAACTCGAGCAAGAGCCCTCGCTGCCGCGATGCATATATATTTTGCATGCAATTATTTTTTATGCAATTTCACATGCAAATCGCGGGAAGTTTTCGTGCAACTGTGATAAACAAAGATTTTTGAATATATTGTTTATTGCACAGCGTCATATTGTAACAGTGTTGAATATATCACAATCGTTGTCATGACAACGATTTCCTTAACTGGGTTTCACGCACGGCTTGCATAAAACCCAGTTTAGGACATTTTGCATTGTAATTTTCTTAACATCGTCGCATGCAAAATTGCATGCAAAATATGCATCGTGGAAACGAGGCCTAATCTGCGAAGTCGAGTCACAGCAAACGAAAAAATCTAAACAATGATATTTCAAGCTCAGCCTAATCCTGATCTAACCCTAATCTCACTCTAACCTAATCTAAATTCAACCCAAATCAAATTCCAGACTTCTGAGTCACGCGATGGGCGTGGCTTTCATGCTGCTCAATCTCTCAAATTGGGCCTAAATTTGCGCGCACCGTAGAGGCGCATAGTTGGACATGTAGGCCTATTGCACCGACCCACGTGTAATGGGCCACACGTACTAACCCCTGAACTACTAGTATAAAGATCAAATTTTGAAGACATGGGTACCAAATTGATGCCACTGCAAACAGCTGACATTTGTATCACGTGTACAGCTTAAGGCACAGTAGAAGGACCTGTAATTATTAGCCTCAACAACGAAATATTGTTGCCTTTTGATTCGTCTTCTCAAATCTCTGATCTGCACTGATCACTGATCTGTACTGTTCTCTGATCTGTACTGATCACTGATCAGCATAGATCACTGATCTACAGATACTGATCACTGATCTACACTGTTCTCTGATCTGTACGGTACTGGTGACTGATCACTTATCTGTACTTATCTGTACTTATCTCACACTGATCTGTGATCTGTACTGATCTCCGATCAGCACAGATCAGAGATCAGCACAGATCAGTAATCTCTGATCTGTACTGATCTCTGATCTTTACTGATCTCTGATCTTCACTGATCACTGATCTGTGCTGATCACTGATCTACAGTCCACACTGATCACTGATCTGTGCTGATCTCTGATCCGTACTGATCTCTGATCTGTACTGATCTCTGATCTCTACTAATCGCTGATGCACAATGCTGACGCTAATGGAGACTGATGACGTACCGTTGACGAGCGACTGAAGAAGAGAGAACAGAAGGACGAGAAGGAAGAAGGGGGGCGGGGCGAACATGATGATCAATCAGCGTCGAGGATAATATTCCAGAAAATTTGATTTAACTGTAGGAAGCAAAATGATGCACTGCTCTACAGTGTACAGTCGCTCAATGGCGGTGTCCTTTACACGTTCCTTTACACGCTGCATATTTTGCATGACGTTTTACATGTAATTATACCTGTAATTTTACATGCAACCGTGCTAAGGCGGATAAACGACCGTTGTCACGACAACCATTGCGTTAACTGGGCTTCATGCAAGGCTTGTTCCTTAACTGGGTTTCATGCATGGCTTGCATAAAACCCGGTTAAGAACATTTTACATTGTAATCTTCTTAACACGGTTGCATGTAAAACTACATGTAAAATTACGTGTCAAATTTTATGCAAAATATGCAGCGTGTAAAGGAACGCTAACTCAGAAGGTAGGACACCTCGGGTCTATAATTGATACTGTAGTATTGTTTCACATTCGTTACTTTATCATAAATGTCATGACAAACATCAATTTCACATTGCCAAGTAACAAGGTCAAGCTAAAGTAAAACAATCTACGAAAAGGCACACGCCTTAGCTTAACCCTATAACATTATTAAAGGCTAAATTAATTTAATAGCGAAACGCAAATAAAACTTGTGAAACTCAAACACATGTCTCTGCGTTGCTATCACATGTAGGTCAATTAACCTTATTTCCTACTAATTTACAAGTTTTATCCACTAGAATCTCATAGTCCAATAAAGCATCTAGCCAGTTTTAATTTCCAGGTAGCCTATAGCCTTATTCTCGAGATTTCGTCGTGTGACGTTAGTATATTTTATCTCCTGACATAGGCTGGTCCTAATCTGTGAATTCATTTCGACCTGGCTGTATCGTACACTAAGTTGTTAAATGCAAACTTGCTATGCTTCTGCAGGTCTATTCTTATTCAGGAAAGGCTACTGCTAATCGGTTTACAATATTTCACATAATTGGTATTGGAGATGTGCGCCTATAGATTCAAAGCAGGTCACAACACGCTCTCTCATCAGTGGTTGTCAAACTTTTTCTGCAGCGTGCCACATATTTGTTTAACGAAGAATCGAGTGTCACTCGGAAAGGAGATTGCATGCCAATCCTTCTCGCGCAGAACTCTGCACGATCGGGGCGGGGAGTGCTGAAAGCTGACATGGAAACTTTTCTCTTTTGTGCAGATCGTATCAGGCTCAACTGCGGGAATACTGTTCCGATCGCTAGGTCAATATGAACTAGATGCTGTAATGCTAAAGTATAATATTTTTTCTACAGATACATGTACTTTGGTAGTCCGTAAAGCATAAAATGTTGTCTTATTTTGAATTGTCGATATCAATTTAGCTACAAGTATTCAGTATTAAATATACTAACATTTTTAGTAGCTTGGCAGTTGTTTTTTACTGTTTATTTGATGCTTTTGTTACTTGTATCTATGCTGCTTGCCTGTGTTGTGTTATATTGTCTGCTTTAGTGGTGAAATAAATAAATGATTATAACCCACGACCAGGGGAGAGCGGGGTGCTGACAGAGTCTTTTTTCATTCCGTGCAAAACTCACGAGCGGGGGGAAGAGCGTGCCACTCGAGGCCGGCCTTGAAACACATCTGCGGCCCAATGTGGCCCCTTTAGCAACGGTTTCGCGGGCTACATAAAAATACTGGCAAGCCATATCTGGTCCCCTCCAGGTAGAAGTTTGAGAACCACTACTTTGCTGTGTGACTTCGTGGTGTGCATGACGCTACCTGCTAAGTGATTGTTTGCGCAGTGATCTGTGTGACTAGTGAACCGTGTCCAAGTCAGTAGGTTTCATAGAACTAGTGAGGCGTGACGCAGACTTGAGTCAACACAGAGTAGGTTCTAGCCCCGTGGCGTGACCATTCTCAGCGGGGGAGGGGGGGATGGAGGACAAGAGATTTTTTTGGGGGGTACTGACTGAAATTTTTGAAACCAGTCAGTGTCGTTTTGAGTCACTTCTTACAGGGAGCAGGGGGTATATGTTTCATTTTGTGACAGAATGGGTGGTAAGCTTTATTTTCACAATCAGCAGGGGGAGGGAAGCAGCATACCCAAATGCTAAATTTTCTGAGAGAGCAGGGGGGGCAAAAAAGACCCCTAGCAGGGGGGGCAATGCCTCTCTCCTGCCCCCCCCCCCCACGCTACAGTCCTGGTAGGTTCGTTCTTATGTGCGCACGATCCGACAGTCACTCTGAATCCAGGTCCACGAAACTCTAGGACTCCCGGAGAATCTCAACGCTATAGTTTCGAAGAAAAATCTTTGGTTTCATGGGGTTCCCAGCGAAATCGAAGGTTTCCGAAAAGAGATTAAGCGGAACCAAAGTGTAGCAAAAAAAACAAAATATAGCACTTTCGCGTTTTAAATGCGGTCACGGGACCCAAGCCACTATACAAGCCGCGCATGCGCACTTCAAACGCCGTGAGGACACCGCGCAGGGTATTTCGCAGACCCCCTGGGGGGGAATTTTGCCCCCCCCCCCCAGTTTTTGCTGGTGACCCCCCAACGGCTGGCTCCGGCCCAGGGGGGGTGTTATACACCCCCCTTAGGGGGGGGGGTGTTAGGATTTGAAAAAAATGCCCTGGGTGAAAGTGTAGGCCATAGATCATATCAGTGGTAAAAATTGACATTAACTGTTAAGAATTGTGTAAAATGAATAAGTGGTGTTATGAGAACATGTAAAAGATAGACAAGTACCAAGTACTGTTAACAATGGCTTGCTAAATATTTCTGTCAGCACCCCCGGCCCCCCCTAGTCGTGAGTTCTGTACGCTCAGGAAAGAGTGAAACTGGAATTACACCTCCCTGAGATGTTTTACACCCCCCCGGAAAAAAAATCTTGCGAAAAACACTGACACTGCGTTTTCACCGCGTCCTTTTACAGACCTGCGCTCGACGACAAGGGGAACAATACTGCTTTTGAGATGCCCATATAGTTCGGTAATACCAACTAAGTATAGTTATCGGGGAACAAAGAATAGACTTGCAGCCCAGAGCTAGACGGACGAGTCGTAAAAGGCGACTAAAGAAGGGAGGCGGTTCTGTGCGTGGCCCTCTTGCACAGAACCGGACTGCAATAGTCTTCGTTACTGCACTCGGTGCTTAAAAAGTTCAACTCCACCACCACTGTCGTTTTTAGGAACAATTGCAGTCTCCACGAAACTAATGAAGTCGACCACACGGATGAACGTACGTTCAAACTTCAAAACTAAGATACGGCAGACTGTGCTGAGGCGCGTACCATATAATAGGCTAAATATTAATAATAGTATAGAGGCTATGTCCAAAGATGTCAGGCTGTGTCATGTGCAAATGAGGCTGATCGGCCTAGCTCTGATAAGTTTACTTAAATAAAAAATCTATTAAGCAATCATCTCCGCCTCCAAGCCACAGACTTTGATGCCAGGCAGGACAGCAGAAGCCATCAGAGTTCAATAATTCAAAGTCTAATTATAAAACTCCGTGGTAGCCATCTCCCTGCAGTATACAGGGTGCGGAAAAAAACAACCCCCTAGCAGATTCGATAGCTCGGCCAAAAGTAAACATATAAAAATAACCTATATATAGCTACTACATAAAAACATATAAAAGTAAACAAAAAAAAAATTCCAGGGATTGTAGCTGAGGTAATATGACACAAAATCCCCAAATTTTAAACGAAACACTAATGCGTTCAAAAGTTATGAAAGTTCTTGTAAAAAAATCGAAAAATGAAATCAACCGCACGTTAATTCGCGAATTTGCTAAGGGGTTATTTTTGATGCCGCACTCTGTATACCAGACTATGGGGCATAATACGGGCCTAAGCAAAATACATGTAATACGTAATATAATGGTTTAAGCTGAAAACGCAGCATATGCAGCAAACGCAGCTAAACTGAGTTGTTAGTTAAATTAGTTCAGTCAGTTCAAATAGTTCAGTTGGCCGCATTTTAAAAAGAATATTCACAGGGGGAATTTTTTTGGATAGGGGCTCTTTGCGCGCAAATTTTTTCGAAAATTACACGAGTTGATTAAGCTCACGCTGTACAGCTTACAATTTACTAGCACGTTGCAATGGACTGTACCTGAATTTAGCAGCCAAATGTTTGACAGCCAATCATATTTTTCAAATTCCGGATATGCGGACTATGGCGCAATTGAACCAATACAGCGTAACATACACAAGAGAGGCCACGATGCATAACGCCTCATATGGGTCGTACATGTTGACGAAAATTTTCAAGTGTGACCTTATGCGACTCACATGTGATTATGTGGGTCACATAACTGACATAGGCTATTTAAAAGCAACAAGCTGACTGCTTGTGTACAGCTTCAGGTCGGGGAACAAAGAATTGACCTGCAGCCCAGAGCTCCCTGGGCGAGTCGTAAAAGGCGACTTAAGATGGGGGAGCGGTTCTGTGCTTGGTAAAACCGAGGCCGAGGCACAGAACCGGACTGTAATAATCTTCGTTACTACACACTAAACACACTTAACTCGTAGGGGAAGTAGAAGCTTGTGTACAGCATTCTTGCAGGGTATAGTTGCGCTCTGTCGACGCTTTAATTATTGAGGGGGTTGGACCACCCAGATCCAAGAAGACTCCCCAAGACGGACGCTCATGCTGCAGCCCCACTGCTCCGCTATCAGCCTAGTTGATCAACACAGCTCGTTGCTCTCAACGCCAGTTATCGAAGCGCCGCACTGCGCGCACGACAATGGCACGATCGCCGCTGGTTCCACGCGCTTCGAGCTCACTGCTCCGCTTCCTTTTGATTATCTCCGCCTGTCCGCTCTCCCCTGCAGCCGCCAACATTTACGGAGCCCGTCCGCACCACGAGGAGAGCTATGAGTATTACCAAGCGACGTCGGACGATTGGCAGTATCCACCGCAGTATCCTGACTACCCCAGCGAGCGCCGTGACTCGGACTACAACAACTTCTACTACCAGTACGGCGAACGACACCCAGAGTCGAGCGATGAGAGGCCGTGTGAAGGGGTGGGGTGTCACGTGCAGAGGGACCCTGGAGGACCGTCAGGGGACGACACTGCGACACAAATGTACGATAAGATCGACGAGGCGTATTTGGAGAAGATCAAGAGGAGGATCCTGATCAAGCTCGGTCTGGCAGCCCCGCCTAACGTGACGGCCTCAGAGGCGGCCATCCCGGACCCGCTGCAGAGGGACTTTAATCCTAGAGCTAAGAGGAATAGAGGACGAGACAGGTTTCACGTGAAGGCGGTTGTAACGCGTCGATATAATGATGATAGCAATGATTATGCAATCGATCAGAGTCATGCTAGGTATGAGGAGTATGTAAACGACCAGAATCCTATCGCCGATGAGGAGTATGGGCGCGATGAGAGTCATAAGGGCGATCGGGACTACGCGAGCTCTCAGCTGACGCGTGGATCATCATCGCATGGAGCACGGCGACGTGTTAAACCGAAGTCGAGACGACAACAGATCGTTGTGGCAGTTGATGGTAGGGTTCTGACTAAGGCTGAATTTTAAGCATTATTTTTTTATTTTTTTATTTTATTTTTTATATTATGTATTATATATATTATATATATTATATAT
>JAQIWG010009749.1:0-10414 GCA_034695025.1 Chamaedrilus cognettii
CTTTTATATATTTTCATTGGTTAATTCGGACTACAAAATAAAATCGCACTTCAAATCGAAGTCTAGCAACCGGCCTTTAAAGTCTAACAATAACCTAGACACACACGTGACCTTGACGCTCAACATTATGAAATGAGTCGCGACTAAGTGACTGCGACCACACGCAGTGAGACAATAGGCTGCATACATGTCTCGTGCACAAGTCGCGTATCTCTCTCTTCAGTGCTCTGCCAAATGGCAGGTCTCTGGTGTCCAAACCTTCCACCTTGTCCGATCTTCGGCCCTTTTTTTCATATTCGCATACGATTCCTTCTCAAGCAGATCGTGTATCATTCCGATGCTTGGCCTTCCCGGTCCTCTCTTGCTCTCCATTCTTCCCTCCATCACCTCTCTCAACAAACCCTCTCCTCTCATTACGTGTCCAATCCAGTTTCTATTTCTTCTGACTATCATTTCGTTTATCATTTTTGGAATGATTTCATCATTCCATTATCGATTTGATAATGGAATGATTTCATCATTCCATTATCGATTTGATAATGGAATGATTTTATCATTCCATTATTGCTGCTATTATTTCACTTTCCATCAACTTCAGCCCTAGATTACCTTGATCCGTTTTATCTTCTTTCTCCAGCTATAGTGCCTCTTGTATCGGCTTTCCGTCCTTATCATACAATTCCTCAATATATTCTTTCCATCTTTGCCGAATTTTATCTGCTTCAGTAACAACCTGGCCGTCCACATCTTTTATTCCGCAGCTTTTATCAAAGGTTCTCTTTTGTCTTGTATATTTTTCAACTTTGTCCTACATTAAGTCAGATCTTCCTCTTCTGTTATATTCCTCTAACTCCTCACACTCTTTAGTCCATCATTCCTCTCGCGCTCTATCCGTTTGCTTCTCAATTCGTTATTCAGTTTATTGTACATCCTAGCTCCTTCATCCGTTCGTACATTCTAAAATTTCCGTCTCTTTTTCATCTTGTTTATCATGTCCGTTGTTATCTACGGCTTCTTAGCGGCGTTATTTTTCTTATATTCAATATTGTTTATTGCGCTTTCAGTAATCACGTCCTTTAAATCATTCCACCTTTCATCCACACTTCTGCCCCCCCCCCCCCCCGTGTCCAATTTCCTCACCTTCTCCCCAATCTCACTCTAAAAGTTAGCTCTGTTTGATATCTGTCAAGTCGCGTATAGCTTGCGTTAAAAAAACTAAATTTTGTGTTCGACGATCGAGACTGGGAGAAACCTCATAATGAGCTATCAAAACCGGAAGGAACTTAAAACAGTAACTGTTACGCGCCTTCAGGATGCGGA
The DNA here is from genome assembly GCA_034695025.1 of Chamaedrilus cognettii. NCBI lineage: Eukaryota > Metazoa > Annelida > Clitellata > Enchytraeida > Enchytraeidae > Chamaedrilus > Chamaedrilus cognettii. The sequence goes on from JAQIWG010009749.1 coordinate 1,321, forward strand.
CTTAGCCTAATTAAGGCTCACGCAGGTCGCGACTGTGATACAGACACACAACAATACTAACAGCGCTCGACTTACTATATCCGTTTCGGCGTCGAAAGACGTCATCGGGGACCTCGATACACAACAGAAGAGAGAAAATGTCCAATCAACGCGATCCTCCTGCATTTCTGCATTCAGGACGATAGTCTTGTTACCGCAGGAGGCGGCTCCGCGTATGTCCTTCCAATCAAGCCCTGATGCGCAACGTTTGACGTGAGAGGAGGGTCGAGGTTCAGGGCTTGGTGCGGGCTCTGTGCATGGGGCTCGGTGCGAGGGGGCGGAGAAGTTGGAAGAGGGAGATTTAGTGCGTGAGAGAGGGGGGCGCTCCGTGAATCCGCAGAATCACACGCGAAATGATCGGCGCCGCGAAGTGCGGCGCCGAGGCTGCATGCGAGCGTGCGAGGCTGCATGCGAGCGTGCGAGGCTTGGATGCAGAGTGGCTTCTAACAAGACCCGGCGCCCTGCCACCCTCCACCTTGCCACCTCCACCCTGCGGCCCTCCACCCTGCGGCCCTTCACCCTGCGGCCCTTCACCCTGCGGCCTTCCACTCTGCGGCCCTCAACCCCACCCAGCGGCCCTCCACCCCACCCTGTGGCCCGCCGCCTTGCCTCCCGCCGCCCGCCTTCCAAGGACGTCCATTAGCGCTGCACCCAGCAGCTGTTCCCGTCCGCCGAGCGACGAATAATTGAATTGAGGCGAGTCGAGTCAATAAAGAGCTCGTCTCCCAGCGCAAGGTAGCGAGGGATACACGCGGACCGCGTCAGCATGCAGGCTGCAGCGGCACCAGGGAACTATAGCATGGAACCTCGGGGGGCTTGGCAGGGGAACTACGCATGGACATGTGGTAGAGTGACTAGATGGACGTGTGTCAAAGATGATAGATGGACGCGTGGCAGGGTGACAAGATGGACACGTGTGAGGGGTGACTAGATGGACGCGTGTCATGAGTGACTAGATGGGCACGTGTGAGGAGTGACTAGATGGACACGTGTGACGGGTGACTAGATGCACGAGTGTCATGGATCACTTGGTGATTAGATGGACGAGTGTGAAGGATAACTATAGATGATCGCGTGTCAAGGTGACTAGATGGACACGTAGTAGAGTGACTAGATGGACCCGTGTCAAGTGTGAGTAGATGGACACGACGCAGCTGCATGTGCACTGCAATCAGATTCTCCCCTTTCACTCAAGTAGGCTGGCAGTTACACGGCGACCTTATACTAATAGTTAACACTCCCAGTTCACCGGTGCATCTGCGTCCATAGCTGCATACATTGTTACATACCATTATTTGGCAGCCGGCGGGTTGGAACTCGGGAGGGCCATGGCGCGACCCCTTGCGTGATGCACCAACCTTGTTACCGACTGCATCACCAGGCCGCGCATATTGCCAAACTATTTCCAGCCTTGCATTGTGCATTTGTGTCAGATACATGTGGGCAGAGAGGCCCGGCGCTGCGCCTCACGCTGGACGGGCGGGGGGGTAGGAAGGCAGAGGGGGGTATAGGATGGGAGCGGGGGGTGGGAAGGGAGAGGGGGAGGTGCCAATCAGCCTGCAGAGCTGCGCGGACAACGACGCAAAACATGGAACTCGAGTGAGATCGATCGCTGTGTAGTGCTCCCCTCCCCGCGCCCTGAGTCCATACCCTCCCACGCCATGTCCCTACCCCCCCCCCCCCCCCGCCTTCTGTCATGCACACATGCTACACGCCCAGGCCGCCGCCCCGCAGGCAGCGACGCGTGCTCCTACATTGCTTATCAAGTATCGCTGACGCTCAGCCCCGCCAGGCTGCGCTGATCCCCGCCACGCAGGCCCCTGTAGAGGCCCCCCTCCAGGCCTTCACCCCCACCAATTTCTACCCACCCTAGACCCCATACTCTCCCCCTCAGCGGGCGTGCAGCGTGTGTGCGCATCGCTTCCTCGCTCCAACGACTCGTCACTGCAATAACTGGAAAAAGGATGAAAATCTCGCGGACTCGCAATATCATGACTTGGATTTTAAGTAAGCCAGGTTCGGTTTTCCATAATCGCGTCAGGTTTCTGAATACGGATTCCATCCAAGCACTAATAGGCTAAACTGACGCGCCCTTATGATCGAGTTACATCACATCTTGCGAGCCCTCTTCCCGGAAGAGATCTTCCCGCGATCTGCTCACAAGATTAGACCTAGTAGATAGCTACTGCATTAACTCCACAGGATCAGGGCACATAGCTCTGATGTCCAGGGGAAGCCAGGCCAGCTATGCGCCCAGAGTCAATGCTCTAGCATTAAACAAATTTATCCAAACCCCCAAAACGGAGAATCCTTCTCCATGCAATCCCCTGGTGACCATGAGCTATTCATAGAGAATCCGATAATCGTCTGCGGAATGGATCAGAGCCCGCGGCCGCATCGTGGTGCACGCTGGATAGTCCACTGGCCACGCAGGGGGTGGGGGGGGCCGGGGGGTAGGGAACGGGGGGGGGGGGGCTGGCGCCATATTGCATCAATGTCGCGCCAAATGTCGTCGCGCATCTGTTGATATTAATTCTGCGTCGACGCGAAAGTTAATCAATATCGAGTCGAGCAATAATAGCTGCAGCGGCCCCGTGGCGGCGCCATGCGCGCTGAATGGCGATAGGGCTGATGACGTGGCTGTAGCGCCATGCGGGCTGAATGGCGATGGGGCTGATGACGTGGCTGTAGCGCCATGCGGGCTGAATGGCGTTATATGGCATAATGGCTGATGACTCGCGTTTAGCGGCCTTTAACGTGCGACTAACAATGGACGAGAACGGAGCGTTCTATAGCATAGCCCTACTTTCATGTAAAGTACGTGTAATAAAGCAAAGAGTACAATGCGTGGTACGGAATGCGGATTGTCGGTGTAGTCTTCTGCGCGCCACGTAAATACAGACGGAATGATCTATGGAAATGATTTTCAAACTTTGGATCGCGTCTCTCAAGTGGGTCGCGGGAACCTCTCAGGTGAGTTTCAGAGTGCCATGGCGTCATTGGCTTAATATTCTTTTACACTAATAGGTTTGCAGTAAAAGCTAATGCTACTCTGCTATGTAAAGTTAAAACTTTAGCTCAAGCTTATGCCTTTCATTCGTTTATGAGTCGTTTAAATTAGCAGAGGCCGGTCGATCACAAAACTAAGCGCATTTCTATGGCCTAATTTGTGTAAATTTAGATTGCAATCGCATTTTTGGTTTCTGCATTTGAAGAACACCGTAAGCAACAGAATACCGGTGAACGGAGCTCATATTGCAATAAATAAGTTGACGACTGCAATAAATAGATTGTCTCGCAGCATTGAATAAGTTGTTGCCAGTATTCGTTTTGTTGTCTCAGAAGGTAGCCTCGATGCAAGATTGAAAACCACTGATCTGTAGGCTAGGCCTACTAGTCTTGGAACCCGAGGTCCAGGACTAATGGGTACTTACTTGTAGTCCACACGCTTAAATTATAATAATTAGCTTACAGAAAATATGAAAAAAATCATAGAAAAAGCGTTCAGGATTGTGTTGCAATGTCCTCTTAATCGCACAACTGCACACAAAGTGCAGTAACTATCGATATGTTAGTACCGAATCCTTTCAAATTAATAGTTATTATTATTATTACTATTCGTTTAAGGTTCATCACGTCGTATTTTAACGTCTCCATCTACCGAAAGCCAAACACTTTGACCTCATAATATAGCCTTCGAAAAGGGAAAACGTTGGCTATAATGTTCACGTCTCGATCTAGCGAAAAAAAAAATGCTGGTTACACGTTAAAGTCTGCATCGCGGGAAAGCGAAAAGAAAAACATGGCGTAACGATCTCCATCTAACGAAAGCGCAAGTAGTATCGTAGGTCAATGCTTATTGCGTCGCCACATCGCAGTGGTGAAGAGTTTCTGCGACTTTCTGAGGACAAACTAATTTGTGCAGATCATGATAGAGCGAAATAACATTGAATGAAGTCTGAGCGAGTGAAACAGATATGTGAAGTCAAATGCGGAGAGCATGTTGAGACAAGGGCAATGTAAAAACGACTATAACGGGTATAGGGTATGTGGCGCCTTCACCTAGTGTGAAGTGTTTATTTTAAAGAGTGCAGTGTGGAGTCTATGATTCAAATGCGGTCCACAAATGAAGACGTTGCTTTCCGTCGGATGTAAACAAATAGTGCCCCTCCCCCCTCTCCCCCCGATTGTGAGTTTCGTTCGGATAGTCAAATCTGACCTTTATGGAGATTTTGGGCATTACTGTGGAATTAATTGGCCTAACGGTCAAAAACGACAAAAATTTCTTAAAATAACCTGTGCTACAGTCGCTAAAGTCTCGTCTATTACTGTAGTTCTGCCCGGTATAGTCCACAGTCGCTACCGTCTAGGGTGTGCACGCCACAGTCGCTACAGTTTCGTCTGCAGGCCACAGTCGCTACAGTCTCGGGTGTGCAGTCCACAGTCGCTACCGTCTCGGGTGTGCAGTCCACAGTCGCTACAGTCTCGGGTGTGCAGTCCACAGTCGCTATCGTCTCGGGTGTGCAGTCCACAGTCGCTACAGTCTCGGGTGTGCAGTCCACAGTCGCTACAGTCTCGAGTGTGCAGTCCACAGTCCCATAGTTCTCGTTACTCGTTATTCGCTAGCTAGCGCTCGCTTTGATTTTCGTCCGTCGTGCCATCGACTCGACGCCCGCCCATAATTACAAACCAGCTCGGCGCCGCCGCCGTGGAATAATTGGCGCGTAATCGCTTTTATCTTCGATCGAACTTCACGCCTCGGCGACAACCCACTGTCCCTACAACTCCCTCCCGGCCCCTCAACCCCCCCCCCTAGCCCCTTTCCCCCTGCAGCCCAGTGCCCGTGGCCCCGCAGTCATCGACCGGCTACAACTCCATCGTCCCTCGCTCGCTGCACGCGTCGTTTATAGCCGCACAGCGTCCTTTGATCCGCTCTCATGTCCCCCCCTCCCGCTTCTGATCGCCTGCTGGGGCTCAAGGTACCCCCCTGGGGGCGTCATGCCCCCTCCTCCCCCCACTAGCCCAGTGCCGCCACGGTGCGCGGATAGGTCAGTCGCTCACTTCTGACCTCTGACCTGACCCAACCTCGCATCTGTCGGCTGAGCTCGAGTTTAGCGAATAGTCTAACATCAGTCGTATATAATTGAAGACCAAGAGTTGAACCCGAGCGAGTTGTAAGCCTCGAACCTTAGATTGACAGTTATGGCTCTTTGTACGTTTTAAACTCACACCAACTATACAGCTAATATAGGCCTACACAATTAGGCTTTAACCCCAAGTCGGATATTTTAGTTAAAATGCACTTTGCGACTTCGCGACTTTGCGACTGCAACTTTGCGCCTTAGGCTAATGCGGAATCTCTTGATGGATAGCCTTAGCCTATACACCCGCGCGGGTATAGGGACAGTAATCCGGAAATGTTATAAATATGAAAGTATGCAGTTCTAATCTTAAAATGTTCAAGTATTATAATGGTGATATCTGAAATAAACAAGCAGCAATGAACAAGCAGATTGAAGCACTGTTAAGAATAACCTCTAAAACAAATGAGTCATGTTGCGGGGAGCATTGTGCATTGTCTGGGCCTGGCCTATACGCCAACAGTGAGTGGATACATAGCCGCCACACAATCACGTCGCAGGTGAAAAATGAAACGAGCGTAATTCCGCAGACATCTCTCTAACGCAGTCCGCTGTAAATGAATAAATTAAAGCAGCTCGCATGCAAATTTGTTCCAAATTAAGCGCATGCTAATTATTGCCCGTGATTGTGATTCAGTATTAGCAGTGGGACAGTTGGAGAGCAGTTAATCCTGCAACAGCCATCAATCTCCTGCTAATCTTTCAATCCCGCCGCGCCCATGCGTGCAGCAGCAGCAGCAGCAGCAGCAGTAGCAGCACCCATGCGTGCAGCAGCAGCACCAGTAGCAGCAGATACGCAGGAAGGCGTGTCTCAGTGTCTCCCTCTGTAGTCTCTCTCAGTCTCGCCTCATTGACTGCACTGTGGGATCATTCACATAATTATAAAACGCCGAAAAAATCATTTTTATCAATTCTCTATAATACGTCGCCGACTTGTTGATGAAGGCCTAGCCTGCTTGACTAAGTTAACCCGCATGCTATAAAAGCTATCCGGTTAACACTGCTAACAAATGCAAATCTTATAGTCTGTAAGCCGTATGGTTCAAATTTATTTAAATTGTAACTTGGATAAAATAATTTACTTTATGCGCTAACAATCAATATATATGCTGCAATATTTGCTCTTTAGACTGCTCTAGAGAAAAAGCGACAGGCAAAGCATACAATTATTGAGCTTCAAACGTCGTTTGCGCCCGCGAGGCGCAGCATGGGGGGGAGGTGGGTCGGGCTGAAACGGACCGATAATTTAATCTTTGTGCCTCGCTAACTTCGTCTCGTGCTTCAAGGCAAGACGCTCCCAGGGGCCTCAAGGGCGGGGGGGGGGCTGCGTGGGCGGGGAGCCCCAGGAGGATGGCATCAAGAGAGGGAGAGGGTGCGGAATCTGTAATTTGGCGCGAGTGAGTGGGGGGAATTAGCAAGCAGCGAGTCCGCTAATGCTCTGCATTTTGCCCCTATCGCAGTTCATTGTCTGTGACACTGTAACGCAGCTGCGAGTATTCGCTAACTAAAGTATGCAACGAGGCCATCTGGCGACTACCTGCGCATGCCGCGCCTTAAAGCAGCGCAGCAGCAGCAGCAGCAAAGCGTTTAAATGACAGAAATCATGGCAGCAGAAATTATTGGTGATTTTGTTATGGATTTTTAATTCATTCTAGTTCTGGCGTTTCAGGCTAGCTTGATGCAATAGTATTGAAAGTCGACTGAATGGCATGATTGTCCACACAACCCAGCTCGGCAAAAGAGTCTATAGCTAGAAATAATAACTAAAAACAATCACAATTAACGAAATTTGAAAGCAATCAGACAATGTACATCTAGGTTACTTTGGACGGACGCAGTGTCAGAGTCACGCCGCACGCGCCGCGCAGACGTGGGAACGACAAACAGCGACAAGCGTTCCCTCTCGCGCGTGCGCCGCGACTTTACTACTCGGCGCTGGATAGCAGCTTGATGAGTCAAATTGTTTGAATTAGGGTCAGGCTGCTAGGAATAGGATAGGCCTAAAGCTGTTAGAATTAGGTTTAGGCTGTGAGGATTAGGTTTAGGCTGTGAGGATTAGGTTTAGGCTGTGAGGAGTAGGTTTAGGCTGTGAGGAGTAGGTTTAGGCTGTGAGGAGTAGGTTCAGGCTGTGAGGATTAGGTTTAGGCTGTGAGGATTAGGGTCAGACTGTTAGGGCTAGTGTGAGTCTGTGCGCGGGACTCAGTTGCAGAGATCAGAAGGCATTTGAAAGTCGCTGATTGCGCCGTCGACTGACGAGGTTTGTTGGTCTGTGATGCCATGGTAACCACGAAGACCAAGCACGGTCTGCATGACTTCAATGTCTGTGACGCCATTGAAATAATGAGGGCCTTGGCTTCCTGGGATGAGTCGTGAATCGTGCAGGACACCGGCAGCAGCTTGCAGTATAGGCTACCACTCGATGACGGAGTCCTTTTGAGAAAAAAAACCAGTTAAATTATAGTTAGACCTACTGTTGAAAAACTCTGGTGGGGGCGATTCACTTCAAATCGACAGTCTGGTGGGGGGGGGTGGTTTCTCCTCAAACCCACTCAACTGCATTATAAATTCACATTTCTGGGGTGGGAGCGATCGCCCTTTTCCTCCCCCCAGCAGAGCTCTAGGGGGGGGGGCGATTGCCCCCATTCCCCCCCCCTTCCCCGTGGATCCGCCAATAAGCCTGGTCCCCAGGATGGTTCTGTTGCTTGAACACACGTGGCGCTGCGAGGCGACAGCGAGTGACGCGTTGTACCGAGCAGAGCATGCAGCGGCAATAAGTCTGTCACTGCAGGGCTGGCATGCCATGAACCAGTCCCTCAACAAGCTTGTCACTGCAGGGCTGGCATGCCACTGAACCAGTCCCTCAACAAGGCTGTAACTCTGCCAGTCGCTGGGGGAAACAGTAACTGTCAGACACCGGCGGTTGCAGTGGGATAGTAACTCTTACACCGAAGGAGCAATTAACGGAGGGAGGGGGGGGGGGTAGTAACTCCATAGCAGCTCGGGGAGCGGCCGCGTGCACTCCGCGCGCTGTCGTGTCATACTATCGAGTATCGCGGCAACCGCTACTGCAGTCGACATCTAGCGCACCCCCCATCCTTTCCCTTGTACCAACCCACCCCTCCATACCCCACCCCTCCACACCCCTCCACACCCCATCCCTCCACGCCCCACCCCACTCCTGCTCAGCTGGACGGGGTCGCGGCGCATGGCTGCCAAGGACTTGGTGTCGTGTCAATGCTGAAACTGTATAGCTGCATTGGAAACATTATCAGCCGTGGCCAAAGTAACGGTTCTTCAATATTCATATGCAAGCTACTGTAACGGATGCGCCATGTTGAATGTTTCCAAGAAGTCCTATCGGAGCACCCGAGGCTAGGCCTCGGCTGCAGTTTATTTACCTTAATGAGTGTAAAACCTACCTCAATCACGAGGTGGGATGAACCGCACCCAGCTGGCTCTGAGGAACACAGTGACAGGTATTATAAGTTCGCCTGTTTACAGAAAGGCCGCGTTAATCTGTCATATCATAACAAAGCTTCGATAGCCTGGTGCACTGTTGTCAATCGCAGTCCAATGGACCGTGACACGTCAGTCGTCGCGCTTCACTGAGTTCTCTAATCGCCAAGCGCGCTCCCGGACCGTTACCGCTGTCGGACCGTGACCACTGTCGGATCATGACCGCTGTCAGACGATGCAGCCAATTACCGCGGCACTCACGAGTAATACCGTGCATTACCGTATTCGCGTCACTAACCATTACCGCAGTCAATGTGTGCACATTACCGCGGTGCTCTCTTGTGCGCTCTCTTGTGCGCTCTCTTGTGCGCTCTCTTGTGCGCTCTCTTGTGCGCTCTCTTGTGCGCTCTCTTGTGCGCTCTCTTGTGCGCTCTCTTGTGCGCTCTCTTGTGCGCTCT